>CM042327.1:7333019-7350519 GCA_023566125.1 Zingel zingel
GCTCACAGACTTGGGCAAATGGCGACATTTAAGTCAGGCAGATGCAAATAGATCCTTGCGACCACACAGCAGCAGAAACCATGAATTGGCCTTAGTTCAATGCTGGTTTTTCATGGAATTTAAAGCTATAGTGCGTAGTTTCTGTCGCACCCATGAGGAATTCTAAGTAATGACAACACCACTGTTGTTGCATCCACATGACACAAGTCTTCCGTAATCGCGCATGTGCCCCCCACCTGTCCTCCACACAGTTGCTAGTAGAGAAGGAGGACACGGAGGATTAAAAAAACATGATGGACTCTTCAGAAGAGGTAATTATCTTCACTCAAGTTTCTGTGCGTGAAAGTCACCGTGCGACACCATGTTCTAAACACAGCCATACTGCTCCGACAGTAACCGAACCCGACCCGAGCCCGACAGGCATTAAGATATTTATGTCTGAGCCCAACACAGTTAAAATCTCATTTTTTTCCTCATACTAATGACACATGTACATGTAACCTAATATGCATGTGTTTCATTGTCACAGCAACATAAATATACATGTCATTTAGCTGACGCTTTTATCCAAAGCAACTTACAATTGCTACATATGTCAGAGGTCGCACGCCTCTGGAGCCACTAGGGGTTAAGTGTCTTGCTCAGGGACACATTGGTTGATGTATCACAGTGGGAATTAAACCCAGATCTCCCACACCAAAGGCATGTGTCATATCCACTGCGCCATCACCACCCAAATTCCCACACCCAGGAAGACGGATGTCAGGGTAATATTTTAAATTGAATTTAATTACAAAAACTAACCTTTGCATCAAGTGAAACAGGCCCATTGGCTACCTACATAATAAGCTGTTTTAAATGTAAAATGTGCAATGCCTTATCGCGCTGATGTGACCGAGCTCGACCCGAATCTGAACATCATTTCTAAATATCTGTCCGGACCCGACGGGCTGGGCCGGGTGTCCATCCTCTAGTGTGGAGCTGATAGTCTTAATTAGCATTGTATCAACTCATTTGGCAATGGCTTGAATGTATTGGACGTTCATTAATATCAAAAAGTTACGCACTAAAGCTTTAAAAAATATAGTACAACGCCAGCCTTGTCCTTTCAGGTTAATACTTCTCAGCTTTTCTAAATGAGGTTCATCTGTCTGCTTCACTGTTCCATGATAGTCTAAATAATGTTTCGCAACCATTCATTTCAAATATCAGCACAAAAATCTCCTGGCAGCTTTAATACGCAAAAAGCAGCATCAGCTTTTAGAAGCTCTTTACTGCTCAAACTCTATTTCAAATGCAATGAGGCAGCTCTGGGTTTTCAGCATTTATAAAACCAAGATGCAACCGCTGAATACGCAGGTAAACTTTTAACACATTTGTCTCATAATCATCTTCATCATCGCACTTCCTCATTTCTGTCAATAGTCAATAATAAATACCTTTAAAAAAACTATATTGAACCATAAAAGTAACCCTATAAAACGTCCACAATCAACCATAACAGCAGCAGGTATACATGCAGCATCGCAAATCCTTTTTCCATCTCAACAGATTTTTTTCCCATTTCCGTCATTAGACCTGAATGTTGAGAGTTATCCTATTTGCAGCCTCTGGCTCTGCTGCTCGGCAAGTGGGATGATGAATACATTTCAATCTCTTCTCTCTGGCTCTGACTTCTGGGCTGCACTGTGGGCCAGGATATCAGTCTTATTACATATCCAGAGAGATCCATCATATACAAGCCTTTCTCCAGCACATGCACACTTTAATCACTCTTGCTTCACTTCACTGATGCAATTGATGGGGAGTAACAACTCTCTCTGTGTTGCCAAGAAGAAGAAGAAGAAGAAGAAGAAGAAGAAGAAGAAGACAGGAACAACTCTCGTAGCAGTTATTAGAAATCTGAAAAATTAGGCTGTTTTGTTCAGTCCAAATCCTGTTACGTTCGACTCTAACATGAGAAATGGCATGAGCGATGAGAAAAATCCAACTAGGTCAAAATGTTTATGTTTGGTCTGGCATTTGAGAATCATCCAGGAGCAGCGGCAGAAGTGGGGGCTCGCTCATGCATTTGCAGATACGACTGTGCGTGTGCATATTATGTACAGCTGTGCATTTATTAAACTTCCTGTGGACTAAAGTGGCTGAAAGTTGTTCATTGCAGCGTCTGTACATTTCTTTTATGCCTACTACGAAGAAATACAATTACTGAGCGTTTTCTCAGCAGTTTAATTCTTGTCACGGCTGAGAAGCATCTGAAACAGCATTTAGACCATCATGGGACATTAAAGTCCCTACTGAAACCCAAAGGAATCAGCTGATTTTGGTTTAGCAGGTGTTTAGTAGAGAAACTCTGGGATACATTTCTGCATTTGGAAGGGCAGTAAAATGGAAAAGAACATAAATACAATGTGCAAAGACAGTAATGTCTCTCTGTTCTGGACGACAACAACTAGCTGATGTCTGATATGTCGGCACAGGCATTCACTCCCATTTATATTTTTTGTGTGTAAGGAAGGTACCTGTATCTCTTGTTGTCCACCGGCACGATGTCCATGGCGATGTAATACTGCTGATGAGGATCCAGACCGGCTATCTTCACTCGCATGGCTGGAAACATCCTCCTGAAGGAGAAAAAAGCAACATGTAGTGATCAATGTGATGGAGTGATTCTCGTGTTTCTGTCTCTTTCCTTCTGTTGTGTTCATAATGAAATGAGATGAACATTTACAAGAAAGTTACTCTGAAAAGAACCAATGTGCCAAAAAAAAATAACCATCACTGAAACCCAACCGGTGATCTCAGCAACTGTTTATTAGCAGCCGGAAGAAACTCTAATACATACAGTAACTGTGTTTAGCAATTCATGTAGGGGGATTAAAAAAAACATGAACAGACAATATCAAGTTGTGTAAAAAGTCTGATTTCATGTCTGTTTTCTGCCGCTGGGGTTGAGGAGGAACCCGAGGTCGACATCTGCTTGAATTTCCCCTTAGGGATCAATAAAGTATCTATCTATCTATCTATCTATCTATCTATCTATCTATTTAAGTCTTCTTGTTCACAATAAGAGTTTTGATTTTTTTTTTAATTTAAAAATGCTGAGAGATATGGCGGAGGAAAACAAACAGTTCAGAGCAAAAATAATTATTGATCTGAGAGAGAGAGAAAAAGGTATGCAGTACTTCTTTTAGAGCAAAACAAGTACACAGCACACATGTATTCCAATGTAGAAACATATAAATTATATCAACATTGCAAAAGTTTACTACCAATTGAAAATACCTTTATACTGTGGGCCTTTTTATATCAGGTCACCCTATTAAAATGCCCCCCCCCCCCCCCCCCCCCCAACAAACAAAGAACACCAGTGTTACAACTTGATGAATAACATCAGCACCGTCAATATCAAAAAAGTGCTGCTACACGCTGCAGATCCGTCACTCTGAGCGATCCTGATCATTATTAAGATGTATTGATTATCATAGATGCTATGTCAATGCAATAAAGACACTGTTACATAATCATGCTGGATGAACTGGTCAATGACACAACTGCTGTGTCTTCATCACTGAATACACTGGATTATAGGATATACTCTATATATCAAGTCATTGGAAATCAATGCTCTGTGATTATGTACAAAGTAATGTTTGTGCAGTGCTGAGTAAACCTATCAAAAAGCATGCAAACAGGCAGTTGATTAAAGCAGATGTAGATCTATGTAAATGAAAAAATATATAATATTTGCAACCAGGGCATGGAATTAACTCCCGACCACCCGTCAAATGCGGGTGAATTTTGCAATTGGCGGGTAACACTGTCAATCTACCTGCAGGTAGCCAATGAGAATTGAGTGATTACAGACGCCTATCGCATTTTCATTACTCACACAATCCCAACAGTCCCACGTGCAGCCACTGACCAAGCGGGAGTGAGAACGGGTAAAATTAATGTCCTTGTTTCTGTTATGAAGGCGAGACGTGTGGGACTCGAACAGCTCACATTTACCAACAAAACGTACCGTGCAATGTATGTATACAGTGTAACATCGATGTACGCTGTAACGTTTTTTCACTCTAAAGTCAGCGGCTGCTGTCTGCAGCGGGCGGGGCTGTTGCTCCGTTCCCCCCGCGACTGACGCGAACACACACACACACACACACACACACACACACACGGTGGATGCAGGAAAAAACGCAGATGAGATGTACAGTTTGACCTAAATTGAGGACAGCTACGCTCGTTATACGTGCAATGATAAGTTAAAGTCAAATAAGTACTTTATCAAATGAATGTGTGTCCCAGGCCAGGTTAGGAAATGAATTAACAATGTAAAGCTCAACAAGCCACTGACACATATGTTCATATTTGATTTATTCAATACATTATTATTTTGTGTCTTAAATCCACCAGCCATTTTCATATTATACCAACATTTGCAGCATCCTGAGCCTTTTTGGTAAGGTTCCTAGGAAATCTCAGCCCAGAGTAATTAATTAATAGTAATAATTATTATTCTACCCAAAGCAAGTTTCGTTTTTATTTTATTTTTTTTTAATTTTAAGAACTATACAAAAAAAATTGCAACTTTTTTGCAACAACTCATGTGTTATGGTGCGCATTCACCAGAGTAGGCTACTCCTGATTTTGTCAGTCATCTCATCTCTTATATGCAGTGGCATAACGAGCCAACACCGGGCCCCTATGCAGGATTATCAAGGCGGGCCCCCCTACTACAGCACGTAATGACGGAGCAATGTCCACGAGTAGGCTACTATCAATAGGACAGGATAGGATCATAGAGACACAGCAATTCCTGTTGTTCACCTTTTATGAGGCAAACAAAAAAAAAGAAAAATGGCTGGTAAAAAGTCACTGTGGCAGGTGGATTTTCAAATCCACCTGCCACAGTGACTGGTGGTCAAAAAAGTTAACTTCATGCTCTGTTTGCAACATTGTGGGAATTCTTATTTTTAGGTGCATTTTCAAAGATTCCTTTATTTGTTTTGCAGATGGTTCGTACTAACTGGTCCTGATTGGCTGCTTTAACTGAAGACTACTGAAATCCATCCAATCAGTTTGCAGCTTCTCAAGCAGAAAGTCTCCACTGCAGCTTTTTGGTCAATCAGAGTTCAGTATTTATTTAGCCTAAAATCAAATCACATTTATTTCAAAAGCTTCCAGAACATCTATATGTCCTCTATATCTACATGTTTATTTGAGTGAAAAATCTTTCCAGCCTCGCAGGTCCTGATTGTCTCCATAATTTTCATTGTTTTAGTGAAGAGAAATATTATGTTCCATATTGTCACTGTGACCTCTGACCTTTGCACTCTAGCAATGTAAGGAGTAGTCTGTGGTTGTAGTCTTTATTTAATCATAATATCAATTTAAAACAGATAAACTGAAAATGTTATTTACATATAAATAGATGTTTCTTTTTTTTTGTATCCTTCAAATAATTTTTGCAACCACCTCCTCCCGTTAGCTGCAGCTTGAGACTCATGCAAACCCCCCCCCCCCCCCCCCCCCCCCCCCCCCAGTGGAAATTATAGTCTGAATAAAGAAAAACGGCACCCATATTAACAGTCTGTACATGGAGAGGGAGACATTTCAACGTAATACCTCGTTTTGCACTTCAAACGCTGCATTTTCCCCATTTCATTTAAAGGTCGTAAATCCGGGCCTGCCTATTAGAAAAGAGGGCTGTTCTCTCGCTTCCCTTCTCTTCTGGATTTATGAGTTTATTATGAGCAGGCCGTGAATTACACACGGCGAGGGTCGTGTCCGCCTTCTCTCTGCTTCGGCGCAAAATGACTGTTGCTCTATTTATGAGCTGGTTACCAATTTTAACCCAATTCATAAAAACAGCCGAGTGTAGTCTGTAACGAGCAGAGGAGAGGAGAGCGACATCAGGGCTCATTACCATCTGAAGTCAGAACTGAGAGGAGCGCAAAGAAAAATACAAAATTAAACTCTGGTTTCAAAATAACAGGTGGACTAAAATATATAGATCAACCCCACCTATCTTATACATTACAAACAAATAGCCAGAAACTCTCATGTAAAACTGAATATATATATATATATATATATATATATATATATATATATATATATATATATATATATATATATATATATATATACTATTAAGGTATTCATTTGGCCGAGTTTTTTCGCTATTCTGAAAACGTTCTTGGACAAATAATTACGTCCTTAATAACGGAACCATTTGAGAGGGAAAATAAGCAAAAATACATTTTATAAAGTGCTTAAAAGGACTTCTCCACGTCATTCCAACACGGATGGGATCATCGTTTGTCATAAAAAGTCCCAACACTGCTATAACTAAAAGAAACGTTTGATCGAATAAACTTTTGTGTTAAAAATGTAAAGCATTATCTCACCTCACTGAGGGCTATTCTCTAAGAACCAAACACCTAAAAGACTCAACACGGTAAAGAATGAACCCCTTGTTTTAAGGGAGGATATTTGCTGTAAAGTTGAAGCAACCTAATGTCAGCCATGCCGATTGATGTGAACAGAGGGGGAAATGTTAGTGGAAATGTGCTGCGCTCCGGGCGCGTGGGAGCGGAGCAGACTGCGGGTAAAGGTTCTTCCTGCAGGATCCGCAGGTCAACTTCTGCGCTTGCTCTGGGTTTGCACTGCTGGCCCGAGAGAGCGAGAAAAACACGGAACATGTTGCAGAGATATTAATTAGAACCAGCTCTCCTTATTCTCCGAGATCAGGAGTAACCTGCCGCGTCATGAAGGCCTGAACACAACAGAGCGGCCTGCATGTGCAACACATTAACACCCTCCAAACAGAGCTCAGAGGTGTGTGTGTGTGTGTGTGTGTGTGTGTGTGTGTGTGTGTGTGTGTGTGTGTGTGTGTGTGTGTTGAACAGTTTCTTTAAAAATGACGTATGTTTGTGGGTCGATTTTTTAGATTTACGCATGTGATAAATCCTTGTGACGGTGAGTTGTCATAATCTTAGTCATAGTCTCATAAAACACTATTTCAAAAAAATCCTAATTGAAATGATAAGGATTTCTGTTTTCTTGTTGTCTTCACCAAATAAATCACACAAAAAATACGTTTTGAGCGTAAAAGTTCGCAAATCGCCTTTTACGCAGACTTGGCGCACAGTCTGTCTGCGCCATGAGTCCGACTCAGAGCCGCACGTAGACCTTCTGGGCTACTGAGCTGAGTGTGTGTGTGTGTGTGTGTGTGTGTGTGTGTGTGTGTGTGTGTGTGTGTGTGTGTGTGTGTGTGTGTGTGTCCGGCCTACCTGCCCGCTTTGGTGATGATCATCTCCGTGCCGATGTCATGGAAGCGCTTCCACAGGTCTGCGCACTGCAGCTCCACCTGGATCTCCTCCATGGATGCCGGGGGCGATGGTTCGCAGGGCACGGGGGCCAGTTCGGCAGGTGAGCCGAAGGAGCACGACGTCCTTTCGGCCAGACCCTCTCCGTCCGAGCTGGGACTCGCCTCCGAGTCTGAGGGGAAAATGAGGAAGATGATGAGAAGGCAGCTCTGAATATTGGAATTAATATAGGCCTACTTAGACTTTACGCAGGAAACTTGGCACGGTGAGAAAGTACAGCCGTACTCTCCGCTGACTCCAAATCACCTGCCGTCTGCAGCTTGGAGAGAAGCGGCCGAGTTTGGCTAGCTGGCTCAACTCGTCATGGAGTTTTGGGCTGATGTCAAAAGCAGAATAAATGTTGCGTAAAGCCTTTGAAATGCAATGTAGAAAATATAAAATTTGAAATTGGGCCACACAATGAAGAATTCCGACGGGAAGCGTTCAGCAAATGAAGTTTCCCCTCAAGTGCTCCCTCTGGACCAAATTTAACAGACTGACCATTCAGAGTCATCAACACCGTCACAACGTTAGAGCAGATAAAAACGTTCCCTCCATCCTGAAAGCAATCCAGACCTACAGGAACGCTTTCCATCTGTCTGTGCGTCTAACTCCCAGACACCAACCAGGATGACCTCAGCCTCCTTTACATTCGAACCAAGAGCCCAATTGACACAGGCAGGGTGGCCAAAATAACAGGAACATCTGACAATTTGAAAAGTGAAGGTTTTCCTCATTTAAACATAGCCTACATTTTCACTGTATTAATCTATTTCAAAAACCCTAAACGGAACTATTTCTTTAAAATGAAACAGGAAATTAAAAATTAAACTAGATTTTACATCCAAACACTTTAAAGTATCAAAGTCCACGTAAAGAAAAATGCAGAATTACTAAACCAAGAATTATTCTACTTGACTCAGACCTTTAAATGTCACTTAACAAATGTGTGATGCTATTTAAACAATAAAATGGAAACCTTTTGGGGGTGAATATCAAAATGCATCAAAGATTTTCCAGTTGGGATGTCAAGTCTCGACACCTCAAAACTACCCTTTAACCAGACAAAACGCTGGTAAGATCATCACATAATGTCTCTTATTTCACTTTTCACAGAAAAAGTTCATAGCTGAATATCCTATCCACCCCAAAAAAAATAAAAATAAAAGAATCTAATAATGTATTATTTACTGGGAGCCCTGACACGAGGAGGTTGACTTGGCAGACTAAGGGCACACAAATGTGGTTATGCAAATGCAGAGCGGCTGAGAGACTGGACAGCGTCCCAGGCAAAACCGCCACAGCGCAGGCTGAGCCAACGCCACTGGAAACAAGAGCACGGAGAGGAGTGATGGAGATAGGAAGAGCGGAGGGAGGAGGGGAGGGGGAGGAGAGATGGGGGTGGAGGGCTGTAATGACCACAGGAGACAGAGAGAGACTTTCCATCATCTTCTTGGGAATCCTTCCAGTGTCACTGCAGCCAGTGAGTACTGTCACACATGATTACACACATACATACACTCACACACACACACACACACACACACACACACACACACACACACACACACACACACACACACACACACACACACACACACACACACACACACACACACACACACAGGCAGATACACAATCAGTCAGTCAGCTGCCCCCTTGCAATAACACTTCCTACACATGCTGCTAGTGTTACAGGAAGAAGACAGGATGGACGGCTCAAATCCTAACAAAAATGTGGTCTTCACATTGGGCCAATAAGATTAGATCTTTAGCTCTTGCCAACCGGCATTTAATCTGAGAGGAGACCAGTGAAATCTAATTGTTCTGGGGATTCATTTATATACTGCACACAGACAGTATATACTGACTGTATGCAGAGTATATATTAAACAGAGTTGGACTAAAAGTGCTGTTTGATGTCTCTGTTATCTCTCATTTGTCTTTTATATGCATTATATTACAGAACATTTGATGTTTTTATAAATTATGTTTTATATATTTTCTGTGAGCTATATTTCTGTCAATCTGACAAACAGTATCTGCTGCACTGACAAAGCAACAAGGTTCAGAGTCGCTCAGCTTCAATGCACAAACTGACTCCCAACAAAATCTTAGTGCTGTAAACTGGATTTAGACAGCTGTATCACTTTGTCAATATCAGGCTTAGATCAGATGTCAGCAGCTAAGGATCGTCCAGTAGATATATAATGGAAAAAAATCTTCTTTTTTTTATCTACAGAGGCATTTTTATTTCTCATTGATGTTCAATAATTGTAAATAATGTATAATTTAAAGGCCTAAAATGAGTCTCCTCTACCCGAATAAGGTAATAAATAGAAAGGAATGTCGTCAGTCTGGAGATTTGGCCTGTAATCTAAATGCAGTTGCTGTGCCACTGTGACAGGAACAAGAATTGACACTACATAAAAAAGTGTGAAATCTCTGGCATCAAAACTATTTGCAACAAACACAGCCTGAAAAGCCACATTGAGCAACCCCGTATCGACTACAGGCATCTAAAACTGGATGTTTAGAGGGAGCAGACGCATTCCAAAGGGCAAAAGCGGCCCGATTAAATAAGAACGTTTGGCAGGAGCGCCTCAGAGATGCGGAGGAGGGAATTTGCCGGCTAAGAAGGAGCCTGTCGACTTCGCCTGGACGCCCTTTCATCAGGCTGAAGGACCTGTCCTCTGCCACTCACCGGCCTGTGTTTTTGTATATATTAATGTGTACATTCAAACATCAGACCTGAAGAAAACACAGGACGATACTTGTAGTCCAGTATCACTCAGCATCGCGTTTATGTGAAGGGGTTCTTTCAGTTTCTAAGTTGCAGCTTCAGTTTAGCTGTTGTTTAGTGTTTAAAAGTTAAATGAATAAAAACTGACATTTACTCATGAACAAAAATTTGCTCACTCAGCAGAACACTGGCCCTGACATGCTGTGGTTAGCCACACACACACACACACACACACACACACACACACACACACACACACACACACACACACACACACACACACACACACACACACACACACACACACACAAACGTTTGTTTCACTATCTTTGTGGGGACCCGTCATTGACATAATGCATTCCCTAGCCCCTTACCCTAACCTTAACCATCACAACTAAATGCCTAACCTTAACCCTTACCCTCACCCTAACCATAACCTAATTCTAACCCTAATCCTAAAACCAAGTCTTAACCCTCAAACAGCCCTTTAACTGGCTTAACTGACTTTGCACAAGGCTGTGCAGACCCCACAAGTATACTGTATTCCCCGGTTTTTGGACCCCACAAATATAGTAAAACAAGCACTCACACACACACATACACACACACACACACGCACACACTCTGGGCCTGTATCTTGCGGTTAAGGGCTCCCAATCAGCTAATGCCAGGCCTCATTAAAACGACGCTAACATCCATAGTCGGCCACAAATTGGCCTGAATTTAATCAAGTCAGTGCTGTTTATCCAACTGTCCTCGGTGTCACAGTTCACATGCAGTCACACTCACATCAGCTTATCTTAAAGAAGGACCTTAATGTATGTATACATTCAATGATATATTAAAGGGAGAGGAAGTGCTTTTAATAAAGTTATAAATAGGCTTTTAATCCAAGAGAAGATAGAAATGTTTATTTATGTGGTGGTACTCCCCTGAAGGACAGCTTGTATGAAGTAACTATGTATTTTATTAAGTTGTAACTATTTTTAATGGAGGAGTATTTATTTTTACAGTAGATGCCTCTTGCGAGTTTTTAAAGTGGGAGCTGCAGATAAATGTGGGATATGGACATCATCTTTATCCTAAGTCTGACATGTTGTAACTGTTTTTATTGCAGAAATTCTACACCAAATTAAGAATATCTAACTTTTGTTTTTATACATCAGATATATCAGGCTGAAATTTGGAAAACTTGCATTAAATGTATCTCATATCATCTGCAATGTTTCCATTTGATGTTGTGGTGCAGCAATTTAAAAGGTACCCTGTCTTGGATTGGAGTATTTGAATATGTGTAAGCACCACATACATTCAATAGAGCGTTACACGCAGATACAGAATGTGCTGTATGTGATACTGTTATCCAATGTGGACATATTTTGTTTTCATACTTAGATATAGATTCTTTCTTCAAAAGTTTAATAGAGAGTGGAATTGTACTCTATATGGCTACTGCATTGACGGTCAGCATTTATAGTAAATTGGTGCTTTATGAAGGAAGCTGATTCTCTGATTGTTTCGATTCTGAAGTGGACAGTAGCAATCTGGCAAGCATGAAATCACTGAGTAACCCACTCCACACAAAGAGAGCACCTGTTTCCTCACTGATGAGTGAACTCTTTAGAGAAACACTGAAAGGAAGGAGAAGGAGAAGCATTGAGATCATTTTAGTATTATGTTATGATGCAGTAATCTTGATAGATGTTAATTAACAGATGCCTAGTGGCTTCAGGTGTTCGGAGTGAGTTAGTTATGTGCGTAATATGTGCGTAAAAGCGCAAAGTGTCACCTTTAAATCGCATAGTTTGGCTCAGGCCTTTTATAAATAAGATTAAATATGAAGTTATACTGGATGTAGTTCAACGTATTAATTAATGTATTAAAGGGTAAATATTATGGAGATGTGGTTGGGGTAGTTTTGTGAGGTCTAACAAATCTACTTTTTTCTTCTGTGCAGCTCTTACATGCAGCCCGTTAAACGCGAGCCTGGTCCTGAGCCTGGTCCTGAGCCTGGTCCTGAGCGTTTCTCAGTCCTGTCCTTGTCTTTGAGGCTAATAAACGTGTTATACGACCAGAGGGCTTCCAGACTCGCCTGGAGTTGAGTAAAAATAAAATCACTCCGTTAAGGATTCCTCTAAACCACACAATCTGACCACAGAGACTCGCTGTTCTCGGTCACCGCCGCCCGACGCGCCAAAGGGGAGGCTTCAGGACCCGAGCATTACCCGCTGAACCTGCCAGGAACCCGCCTGCTAATGAGTTGGACCAGGGGGAGGAGGGACGGGCGAGGAACCGGGAACTGGGTAATTAATTGAGCCACAAATCCTAAAACTCTCCAAGACAAACCATGGGAGAAGATGAACAGAAATACTTTTCTGAAGCAAAGAAGATTAGCACAATGACTGCATGGTTGTTTAATGATGTCAAATGTTTAATGTTTGTGGATTACCGTTGCCCTTTTTTTATAAAAAAAAAAAAAAAAGCACAAGATGTTTGCCATTAGCAACGCTGTAATCAACGTTTAGACTCACCTCCCTTATTTACGCTGCAGACAGTTCAACACTTCAACGTCAACAATCTTCCCACGACAGACACAATCTCCATCCTCAAATCCTCCTCCTTTGTTGTTTACTTCGGTTTTCACATTTTCAATGTTTGGATTTCAATCACTGGCAGTGTCAGAGCACAGAGGAGCCGTGCGTAAAGGCGCTGCGCCCCGCGGTCAGACTGCAGCAGGCAGCGGGACGCAGTGTCGGCCTGAGACTGTCTGAGCAGCAGAGGTCAGGTAAGCTTCAGTTCTGCCTGTCTCTACATTCCTACAAAGATTTAATCAGCTGTGATGTAAATATGAGCGAATGTGATTTGTATTTTTAAAGCTACATTAAATATTCAATAAAGAACGGGCCACATTTGGATCCATGGAATTGTTTCACCAAATCTAAGATTTAGCAAGAAGACGACCAAACTTAAACAATATTGAAACTAAATGACCTTTAATTTCATTTCACTTCAAACTAAATTATCCACGCGCAGCTCTGTGTCTGTCAGTTTAAAAACAAAGCTCACAAGCGTCGACGTCTCTGCATCGAGTTTTAAAGTCACTTCAGGTCCGATTCTGAAGGCGCAGTGCGATCAATTCATCTTTAAACACTGGAATCTAAGTAGTTTAAAATAAAGCAGCCAGAATTACATTACACCTGCAATTAATGTACTCACAAAATGGAGTAATAATGTAGTTTATATGCAAAATAATAAATGAACGTTTCAGGTGATGTATATGTAATATTTAAAAGTCCATACATATATATTAACTGCTTACATAAAAATTGTAGATGTTGCAAAAAATGCCTCATCCCTTGTTATAAACATATTAAATAGAAAATTGCTGAAACAAGCAAACAAGACTTTATCTTGATTTTCTAAAATTATTAATATTATTATTTTACTACACTTAAATGAAAAAAAAACATCTTAATTGTTGTCTCTCTTGTAAATTTTACTTTATTATTTTGTATTTAGCCTATGTGATTTATTTATTTTTTACACATGCCGTGCATTTCCACTTAGCCACTCATTCCTTCACACTTTACGCGGAAGGTGGATGGTTGATTTCTAACAAAACATCTTTAAACTGACTACACATTTTACGCGGATGATCGAGTCGTTAATGCTACCCTCACAGTCCCCTGAACTCTCATACCTGGGGCATGTTGGATGTTCTGTGTGGCGCAAGAAGGGCGCTTTTTATTGCAACGTAAACTGCAATTCTGCACTGGGATGTTATTTCTTACCAGAGGACATTATAATTCAAAATGTCTGAAATGTGTTTGTCTGAGAATGAAACGCATTAGATACGTTCGGTTTATTTACTTCATGACACTGCGCCTTCGTGCAACAAGCCGAGGCCTCCCTGAAGGCCTGCAGCCACACTGAAGACAAACGGCGTCCAAACATCAACACAACTTTGAAAATATTTTGACTCATATTTTTCATGTCACTCATATCTTATAAAGGAACCCACCAGTCTGGAGTCAAAACTTGGACAAGCCAACCCAGCCATGACAAAAAGACACATCTAATCACTTAGAGCCTGATGTTGAGTCCTACAATCTATGTGTAAGTTGTTTTGATAGTTTCATTTGTTACTGATGCAAATTAAGGCATTTTTTGATGCATTTTCTGTGTCATATTCCTGACAGTAGACCAGCATGACTGACTTGCTCTACAGGCCTGCACGCATCAGGTTCATAAGCTGCATCTACAACAGAAAAACAAAACTTTCTTCTTTATGTAGCCGCGCTGCAGCAGAGCGGAACCACTGAGCAGAAACCCTCACTTGGTTTAAAGAAGAAGAGAAAAAGACTCCACATTCACAGAGAGCGTGGAGCTTCTAGCTACATGTCCTGCCGTGGGTTGGGTCATTGAAAGTGGAGCCATGTTTTGACTCGGGACTCGTCGGTTTGCATTGCGCTGCAGTGATATAACGGAGATCCGGACAGTATGAGCGGTGTGGTGCATGTCTGCGCACTGACCCGGGTCCATATCCAGACAGTGCGCCGGGTCCTCTCCGTCCGTGGCGAGGCTCTCCATGGACAACTCCAGCTCCTTCTCCTCCCAGCCCCGGAGCTTCCTCTTCTTGTTGGAGCCGATCAGGGCTTCCACGGAAAAAGCGTGGGCTCTAGAGCTCAGAGCGGCGGCAGATCGCCTCCTCTCACTCATTTCTCTCAAATCCACCCAAAGGTGGGGAGGGGGGGGGGAGACGCGGCGAAAAACCCACTCTGTCCTTCCAACGCAGTGAAGCAAAACAGTAAAAAAAAAAAAAAATTGCACACGTCAGTGTTTAAATCGGGGCGCAAACTCACCAAGTGTCCAAAGTAATCCCAACTGTGACTAGAAACACCGCGTCAAACTTTTGAAGGCAGACTGTGCCATCCTGGCTGCGCGTGAGAGATCAAGTCCGGGAGGATTGATAGTTTTGATGCGGTCTGCCGCTTTGCGCGTCTATACGTCCTTCCACTCCGCGTCTTTTCTTTTCTCTTTCTGTCCCCCTAACTTCTCGCTGATTGATACTCACTTCTGGAGGAGTTTTTTTTTTCCAGGCGCAAGGGGCGGCCCTCCGGCTCCCTGTCAAACCCGCGCGTCCAATCAGAAGTGAGGAAAGACAGCGAGACAAAGTGTTTTTTCCAACGGCAGCAGAGGGAGACGCGCGTCCTGGAAGAGGAACCGTCATCCGGACTGCAGCAGTCTAATGAACTGACTCCATAATGCAGCCTATGGAAGAAAAAAAACAACAACATTAGCTTATACATTCTCTCATTGTATCCATGTCTGCTTTACACGCAGATTGCCCTGCAAATAGAATAATAAAACAATAAAATACATCAGTTTATGCTAAATGATGCATTTATTGACCTCACCAACCAGTGTGCCACTCACATCCTGCAGCTTCACTTCTCTGAAGGCTGATCCTCCAGGTCTGTCGGCCCTCGCCTCCTGGTGAACATCCAATACTCATTTTAATATCTGTCTTTTCACATTTGTCCATCATTACCAGGGATTGGAAGGAAAAGTCCCATTACAGCTTCATTGTGTCGACCGACAGCTGCGGAGGCAGCGCAGAGCTGCGGCAGGACAGGTGGGCTGATCTCAGGACACAGAGGAACGACAAGATTAGCAAGTGAAATGGTTTGGCTCTGTTCGGCTTATTTCAGGTCGGTTACAGGGAAGAAAAGATATATTATGGACAATAAACTGGTGTGTTAACACAGTTTAGAGGGAGATAACTCAGGAGCTGATATACAAGTTTAAGATGTAAAACATAGTCTGCCATCAGAGGCGTGCCATCTGTTTATTATGTTAGTCTATGAATTAATTCATTGTACTAATTTAGGCCGATAAAAATGATTAAAGCTACATTTCTGCTTCCCTGTTTTCTGATGAAAGCAATCGTCAAAAAAACGACGCAGAATTATTTTAAAATAACAAATCAATTTAGACCCAATACAGACAATTATTGGATTAATAATATTTAATTCATCTATTAAAAAAAATAAAATCAGAAGACGCATTATTGCGTTTAATAATGTGTTGGGAAAGTATTAGTTAAAAGTATGAATGTTTAGATTTTGGTTGTAATGCAAAGAAGAACTATTTCTAATAGCACTGAAAGTAAATGTAAAGACTAGACTACTGCCACATATTAAAATAAAAGCCTACTAATGCTAATAATCATTAAACAAATATTAAGTCAAGTCAATTGTTTTTATATAGCCCAATATAACAAATGATAAAATGTCCCCAATGGGCTTTTAGGCTAATAATAAGAATATGAATAAGAATCAGAATAAGAATAGGCTACTACAAATAATAATAATAATAATATACAGGCAGGTGATATTGTTGCATCTTTTGGTCAGACCCTTAAAACATAACCGGTTCCAAAGATCAAGCATCGCTTTTTGAAAACCGGCACTTTGCTGAGACTTTGTCCGGAGCTGCATGATCCGTCTGCAGGCCTGATGCTCAGGAAGAGGCGCACAGACCGAAGGCAAGCGGCTGATCCGTTTCTACCGGGGGGAAGAAATCTTTAACACATTTCCCGTGAGCGGCGAAACGAAAAGATCAGGGGAGAAAAGGCCGAGGATGATCGCTGCTGGATTTTGATCCATCAGAGGAAAGACTGCAGGCCGGAATTCAACCTGCGGCTCCTGAAGATCAAGCTCTCCAAAGGTCACCGCCGTGCACTTGGATTGTTTTCTACAGTCGAGTCAACGGTTAGAACTCAGCAAGATATGTACAACAGTTAAGAACAAAACAACAAATCAAGAAACCGCAAACAAAACTATAATTTATGTAAAACTCCGAAAGAAATACATCGCGGAAACATGAATATTTTACTGAGAGGTTGGTCTATAAAAACAAATTAAACCACATAAAAAGACATTATAATAGCCTACATAAATTAAAGTCTAACTAGAGTGACGGCGGAAATATTAAAGGCTACTAGAAGTTCCTACAGGTTGACATTATTGGCATTATTCTGCACAGATCGACGCAGTGGATATTTGACGCTTTAATGGCAACGCAAGTAGCCTATTGAGTTTGAAAGTAAAATTATTGAGTACCCAATTAGATAATCAGGGAGAAATATGGAGTTTGAAATTATATGAATATCATTTTGGTTGTAATTTACACAATTGTAAGCCGTGAATATTTTTTTTTTTTATGAGATGTTGGGTGATTGTGTACGACTAAATGCTTGTGCGTAAACAAGTAGCCTAAATATTCTACGTGCTTTCGCGTGTGCGTGTGTGTGTGTGTGTGTGTGTGTGTGTGTGTGTGTGTGTGTGTGTGTGTGTGTGTGTGTGTGTGCATAAGATGGGGT
>CM042327.1:7358019-7390519 GCA_023566125.1 Zingel zingel
ATGCAGGACTTTTACTTGTAACAAGAGTATTTCTACACTGTAGTATTGCTACTTTTATAAGGAAAATATCTGAGTACTTCTTCCACCACTGGACTTGAGTGTGGTCTGGAGTTATTAGAACCATTAATAGTTTTCAATGATCCCCACTGTCAGATGTAGCACCACAGAACCTCTTAAGGCATCTCTCTCATTGTTTCATTGCTCATATACTGTCTGCACTGCAGGACTGAGACCAAATGTTTTCTGTTATAGGGTTGTATGGTTGCATATTGAAAAAATGATCCGATTAAAAACACTTTGATAAGGAATATTTCTGTAATTAAAGATGTAAAACCACCAATGACTCTGGTTTGAATCTGGATATTTGCACAAACTGGTTTTCATTTTTTCTCGTCTTTTCGTCTTTGTCTGTCCCGATTTCAAAAATCCAATCGGAATCCTGTCTGGATTTACAAACTTCTGATTGAGCTGCCAGTGTGAACAGAACCCTGGACATGTGCTACAACATCAGATCTCAACACCTGTGACCTAAATCCAACTTACATTTGATCACTCAAACCAATGAAGTATAATTTAATAAGTAAATGTGTCATTATTTTGGCGACATTACAGTTTGACTGAGAACTGTTAACGCTGATGACAAGATATCTACTCTATGACAAAATATGCTGAAGAATATCAAGATTACTTGTGTGTTATTTGGGGAAACACAACCAAAACTCAAAAGATGAGTAGATAAATAAACCGCAATGTCTTCAGAACGAGTGTTTAGTACGCACAAGCACACAAGTGATGTATTTTCTTCTTGTCTGGCTGCTTCAGACGAACGTTACCACCGCATCAAGAGACACAGCCTCCTCATTGATTTGAATGAGACAAACGTAAAGGGCTAAATAACAAAAACGTCATCGGTCAATCAGTTTAGTCCGTTTCTCTGCAGTCAAGTCTTTTTACACTGAGTCACATCACAAGTTATATCCTTGAATATCTCAGAGATGTAAACAGTCATTGGAATAAATTCTATATCAGCAGCAGTCAACTGAGCACGGCCTGCAGTATACTGTTAATGTGGCTGCCAGCTGCCTCTCAGCAGAATCCCACTCGCTGTCGGACCTCTCTGAGGACCGGTGCTGCCAGTTCCCGAGCCCTGTGGGTCCCCCGGGCCAGCACTCCCTCCAGGTGAGCACGGTCCGACTTCAGCCTCTCGATCTCCTCCCTGATGGGCGTCAACCTCTGGATAACAGCCTCCGTGACGAGCTTCTTATAGGCACCGGTGTCCAGCCCTCGGGCCTGGGCCACCGCTTCCTCCGCACTGATCCTTGCCATGGCGGCGTGGATCGTAACCAGGTTGGACACACCCGGCCGAGTCTCCGGGTCAAAGCTGACCTCAGAGGTGAAGTCGGTGACGGCACGTCGAAGCTTGAGAGCGATGTCATCGGAGGAGTCTGTGATGGTAATCGTCGCCATCGTTTGGGGGTCAGATTTGGACATTTTGGCGGAAGGGTCACGGAGGGATTTGACCTTTCGCGTGGAGCCTAAAAGGAGGAAATCAGATTGAGAAATGAATAGGTAGGATGAGAAAAATAAAATAAAAACAATATATTCACTTCATAATAAGACATCCAGCAGTTTTTCCAGCAGTATCTGACACACTGCAAAATAAGCGCCGACATCAAAAGGTTCTATCTGTTATATTTATAGAACTAAGTGAGGTACAAAGGTGTATTTTTGATTTCAGAAGCATAAAAGCAGTCCAAGACACAGTGATGTAAAAGTGCTCATATTATACTTTTTGGCTTTTTCCCTTTCCTTTATCGTGTTATACATCTTTTTTGTACATGTAATAGGTTTACAGAGTGAAAAAGCCATATACCATCTCAAACAGAAAACACTGTTCACAAACTGCTCCAAACAGCTCTATTGTAGTCCAGCCTTTACTTCTGTGATGAACGTGCGTCACTTTGTAACACACGTTATAATGCTCACCTAGCTGCTAGCGTGGCACACCCTCTAGGCAAAAAAAAAAAACCAACCACAAAGCATTCACCGCTGAACGCTGTACGATAATAACTGAAGGAAACCTAAACGAGCTGGGAGCTTCTCCTTCTTGTCAACTGAACATCAAGAGAACGCTTAAAAGAGACTTCAGAGAGTAGATCAACCTGAAAATGTTCAAAGAAATGAGAATAATTCAAAAACGAATCACATTTGTTGTCAATGTGTCCATTAATGTTCCGTATAGGAACTTATTATTAAACGTAGAATTGTTTCAGTACTAGTTTATTGCCTCTGTAAAGACATTTCCATGGAAAACAGTTACGTTTTTGAGTGTTTCTACTGATGGATTTCGACTGGTAAATTTATATTCTTTTATTAAGTTTTTTAAATTCAGATGTGAACGACCGGCTGGTTTAACAAGTTAAGACCGAGACAATGTACAGTATATACTGTAGGGTGCATTCAGGGTTTGAATCTAGTTTATGTCAGCGTGAATGAAATGAGAGTGTGTGTGTGTAGCAGACGTATCTAGGTGTGAAGTGATGAGCAGACTGGGAGCCGGAATTTCCTTTCCTTTTTCATTTATAAACCCCCATCCTTCCGTCATCTTGCAAGCTCCAACTCTTTTTCTATCCCATACTAGAAGTCCACATCCTTTCACCGTGCCACATCCTGTTTATCACCCGTGAGACGTCATTATCTCAGGCAAATTAAAACATCTCTGGATGTTTCAAAGGGAAGGTGGTGACTGGCAACTCCGCCTTGCCAGAGACAAGAGAAACACACACACACACACACACACACACACACACACACACACACACACACACACACACACACACACACACACACAAGTCATCTCGAGGACATCCCCTCAAATCTATTAGCACTCTATTATTCTGATACAAGGGGAAGAAAAATATTTCTTTAATCAAAGCTGCATTGCACACATGACTGACTCCATCTTGTGCTTTTATGATACTGATAATCAAGGAGGATGAAACAGGGATGTTAGCCATGTGTGTAAAACTGGAGACCACAGGGTAATCATTTCAAAATAAAACTAATAATGTCATATTGTACCTTAAATCATTGCTGAATGTCCTAATATTCCCCTGAATTTCCCTTAAGTGTAAGTTGTGTCTATTTAACCAGGAAAAATACCTCTTTTGCAAGGGCTTTTTATTTCCTTCTACAGACTATTCCCAGTGACTGAAGTAGAAAACATGAAGACTTCTTATTTATCTCTATCCAAGAATTAGCAGCAGACAGCAAATCTTATCATGTGAGGTAATGACTGTTAAATGAACTCTGTAAAATAAGTTTGCAAAGGGGTGTGTCTGTGTATCAAGTGTTAAGACGCCAACCATGAACTGCCACGTCCCCAACCGAGGACCTTTGTTGCATGCCATTCCCCAATTCTCTCTCTCCTGTGTTTCCTGTCATCTCTCTACTACTATTGCTGTCTTATAAAGGCACAAAATGCCTCCCAAAAAAGAAATACGTTTGCAAAGATAAAACAGAAGTATAACAGAAATGCTTTAAAAATACACCTCTGAATAAAAACACAAAACTTCTGACATTTGTTGCGTTGCTCTTCGATGTGTTTTTTGTTTTGCTCTTCACTGTATTTTTCTTGTTCCAGTTGTCTGTTGGACAACGGTTGAGGACGTTACATCATCATCCATTTGTTTCTGGCAACTAAAAGAGGGTTTGACAGTAGAAATGACTGGTATAAGTCCCCTCAAATCAAAACGGGGGGACACGGGGACTTCTCTAAAGCTGTTGTTCTGTTCAACAATCATTCAGGAAAAAGAATTTACGGAGGGAAAGGCAAAGAGACCTATTTATACACAAACAGGAGCAAAAAATAAAACAGAATGCGACATTGGAAACAAGATATGTTGTGATCTGCTCTGCAAAAAACTCTCATCAAGATATTTTTGTGTGTAATTGAATTCTTAAAATGTTATATCTTTTAAAACGGGTTGTAATATTAGATTGCACTGGCCGGTTTTTAAAAGAGGGTGGAGATTCTAGTCAGAAATCACCATAACACTCTCTCCATTGATATGTACAACTCACAGCTACAGCAACAAGCTTTTTTCCTCATGAAACCTGAAATTAGTCGGGGTGATATCTCATTCAAATAGCTGCTAATACTTATAAAACGTAATTAGTGCGTTGTGTGTAACCATGATGATTTACCATAATGCTGTTAAAGAGGTTTTTCACTCTTGCAAAAAAAGATAAACAGCAGAACACATTTTGCACATTAAAACAGAAGACCTACTGAATTCCGGCACCAATTATTGGCTACCAGAGATCTATTTAAGTATCGGCAGCTGCCTGTAAATGTGTGTGTACGAGTGTGTCCTCACTGAGCAGGGCGGCGGGTTCAGGGAACAGGTCTCCGTAGCGGTTGTTGAAGATGCGAGTGAGATCCTGAGCCAGCTCCAAATGCTGGACCTGATCCTCTCCGACGGGGACGTGAGTGGACCTGAGAGATGAACCAAGAACACAACGTGAGCTTCCTCAACAACTGACAGCAGAGGAGTTAAAATACACAGAAAGATGGGAGAGCAAATTAGAGCCACTTGGAGTCTCTGCTAGAGCTTTCTTTAGTCAGTTTTGCAAATTTGCAACTGTCACCCGGGAGGAAGCAATCCATTTCTTCTTTAATAAAATCCAGAGAGCATTAGAGATGAGTTTTCACTGCTCCTTTTTACACAGGAAATTAGGTTTTGGCTGTTTGATGGTTCAAATACCAAACTGCTGAAGAGATAACGTCTAAATTCTTAAAGAAGAAATATGTAGCTTAAGTTTAGATTTTCACTGCAGAAACACCGAGCTACAACAATCCAACTACAAACTGATCACTTACTCAGCTCGCATAAAAATCTACGAGCACACTATATTGCATCAGACAATTTCTCTTCACTCAAATCTGATAAGACTTAAATGGAAAATGCCAGAATAATCAGCTTGGTTGAATGCATTTTAAATACATTAAGCAGACTTAAAGGGCTGCCTTACACAAATAATACAAAAACATATGGAGAATTATTTCTTGTGTGTACAGGTTTTGAGATTTCTGTATCTTTGATTTCTGCCTCCACCACCAGACAGAAGAGTTTTTTATTTTGTGGCTCACACAGTTTTTTACTGGAACTATTTAATTCGGAAGAAAATAGTTCCTACGAGAACAGTTGTGTTGTGGGAGATTCTGGAAGATGTCGCTGTGGATTTTTTTTAAACATGGCTTTTCAAATGTTGTGAATGTCTTGTGTTAGGATGGAGGCTGGAAATCTTAAAACGTGGACAAATCTGCATTGTCGGATGTGTCTTCAATGGGGGAAAAAAAAAACTATATTGCAGGGAATACTTCTGTCTGGTGACTCAGTCAATCAAAAACAAAAGTCACACAATTAATGGCATTTGCTTAATGACATAGCACCTCTGCTCTTACTTTCTTAAAAATTCTTGTTTTATTTCATAGAGTAATTTGTTTAAGTAGAGTTAGGCGATCCACTTCTGTTACAAACTCCATGAAAAACCCAGCCAACACTTAATGTTTAGCAAACATTATCAATACCAGCAGTAATAAACGTGAATATTAAGCAGAGCAACTCTAAAACCAGAAAGAAAAAACTGCAGTAATACAATATATTTTCCAATATTTTTTTTTCCAACCCAGATTTTATTAGAATGTAGTTTATATCATAATTTATAATCATGCAAGGCACAACCTCACCAACAGCTTTAGCTTTCAGAGACTGACGGCCCTGCTGCAGCTTTCTACAGGAGCCAATTGTTTAGGCATTCCAATACGAAGATCAATCTGCTTTTGAAAAGGATGGTCACACATGTCTGTGTTCAAACAATAAAAATGTCTGAAAACCAAGCTTTTAGTGTGTTCCATTTGTACTCAGAACTCAGATTTTCCGAGGTCAAAGTCGGTAACACACACCCCTGACTTCGGGTTTCTGAGCTCGGAACTCTGGCAACCACCGAGTTCCCCAAGCTAAAAATCCAACATGGCTGCTCCGTGCATCAACAGTTGTGAAAGCTGTAACAAAGTTGATTAGAACTTCTGTGTTATTTGTGTCTCACTAAATCAGTTGCACACGCAGCGCTGTCCATCTTCTATCTGTGGACAATGTTGTTACGCTGTTTGTATGCACAAAAACAGCGTAGTGCGTTGTTATAAACTGGCATGGCTAACAATGGCTAACCAGGCTAGAGCTAATGAAAATAATGAAAATCCGACTTGTAAACTGAACGCATTCAACTCGGGTGTGACGTCATTCCCAGCTTTGGCTTCCGAGTTCTAAGGTAAATGGAACAGACTATTTCTACAAGGTAAATAAAACCCTATAGCAAGCACAGTGTGGGACCCCTTTTGAGAGAAGGAACATACAAAAACACTTCTTAACCCTTGTGTTGTCTTCGTTTCAACTTTAAAAAAAAAAACACTTTTTGGTTTTTGCTTTTTCCAACGTTTTAATTTTTTTATTTTCCTTCTACACATTTTCAGCGCTTATTTCTACGTCCAATATTTTCTGATATAAAACAAAAATTTAAAACGGGCCAATGTGACCCGAAGTCAACACAAGGGTTAATACGTTCGGGTTGAAAATCAACGGGGCTTTAGGGCTCTGTTTTACCGGAGTGTGGAAAATGATTGGAAAATTAAACACCCAGCTAACGTTCTTTGTACAGAGAAAAGACGTAACTTTGCAACTTTGTCGACGAAGCTAAAGAAACAATAATGCTCAATTTTGCATTAATAGATGCAATGGCACCATTTATCTGATCACACACACATTTTATGTACTTTAATTGATTCCACATTACAAGTTAATTTCATTAGGAATCAAATTTCCTGAAAGATCCAACTGATTAAAACAGATTAGCACGTTGTTAAGAATTATACAATTCTAAGGGTACAGGAAACATCGCCTTTTCCAAATAAACATGCCACACACACACACACACACACACACACACACACACACACACACACACACACACACACACACACACACACACACACACACACACACACACACACACACACACACACACACACACACACACACACACAGAGAGAGATCTCACTTGTAGAGGAGAATATCGGCAGCCTGGAGGACAGGATACGTGAAGAGACCAACACTGCCTTCATTCTTTAATTTGCTCTTCGTCTAAGCAAAAGATAGAGGAAGGAAACATCAAAAGTAAGTTGAGATAAAAGATACAAAATTAAAGTTGAAAAAGACAAACTACATACAAGCAGTAATAAAAGCAAACAGGTGGAAAGACTTGACTTTTTCCTTCTCCCAGGATGAGCTATTTTCACTTGTACGACTCATCGATTCTCAGACAAACGGGGTACGGATGAGTTCACGTGACATTTTACACCATGTTTGAGATCAACTCATCTGTTGGGTAAACAAAAAGTTTTTTCTATGTAGCAACAGAGACCAAGAACAGGCAGCAGCTGGCTCTCTCGCTCTGTCTCAGCATGTATTAAAACTGCATGTGGCCGGGGGAAATAACTGGAACTAGAAGGGCACTTGGAGAGCGCAGACCTCCGCCAAGGCTATGTCCGATCTCGCAATGTTAACGAGAGTGAAAAATTTGTGTGTACGCCCCGTGATTCGGCTTCTTCCCTGGCCCATTCTACACCCTTCAATCAAGAAAATCAGGCCGATTGTTTTTTCCGTAATCTTGCTGACAAACAGTAAAATAAACCCACAAACCAAACCGAAAAATAAATCCTCCTTGGCGGAGGGTATTATAAGAGTTTTCGAAATAGAGAAACAAAACCATAAAACAGACTATAGGGATGTTCAATTAATGCAAGAAATTCAGAGGGAGCGGAAAAGGGAATTATCTTAATTGGTGACTATTAAACTGAAGTTAGGCGAAGATGTGGCAATAATTAAATCAGCATGATTCTGAAACCGTGAGTGAGAGAACATCCAGCCTTTGATCTCACATCAGTCAATATAAAAAAGAATGTTTTGCCATTGTTTGTATCTTTATAAAGACATGCTATATATGATTTGAATATTAGAATACATTTTGCCACATGAGGTTTTAATCTGTATGACTTTTAAACTTCCGTAAATGATCTATAACTATCGCTGACAATCTGTAAGCGACCAGCACAAACTAGAACTCTATAATGAAAGCAGGGACATCATTAAACTGCATTGATTTTTCCTAAGGCTCGAGAATGACACGTTTTAACCTTTTTAACCAACATTTAAATGGTTAATAGAGGCTCGTTGAAAGAAGACAAGATCATTTGATACCTATAACAGAGTCATTTTAATAATTACATTTAAATCCGTTCAAAAATTAAGTCAGTGGGAACTTGTCATATTGCACCACAGTAGGCACGATTATACACACATGGTGATGATTACAATTTACCATAAAACAAACTCTGAAGTGTCACACATGATTATAAATCAGAAATATGTTTTTCAATTATATCATAATTCCCTTAACGTCACCATTTACCAAGTGCAGAGTTACTTATGAAATGTACTTAGCTGCCTCTGGAACTGCTCACTGCTCATTTGTATGTGCATGCCTGAGTGTCTGCTGCAGGAAATCTTAAGAGTCTAACCTTCCACTGCGGCAGGTGTCGGAGGCGGGGCATGCTGGTCAGACAGCCGAGGATCCAGGAGAGCTCAGCGTGCTCGGACACCTGCAGGGTCCAGAGAGGGGTGAGGTGGGGGACACCGTCAGGGAAAAACTGTTATAGTTGGCTTAAAAACACACACGCACACACACACACACACACACACACACACACACACACACACACACACACACACACACACACACACACACACACACACACACACACACACATGTCATTGGTCCTTGATAACAAGAATTACATTTAAGGTCTGGTCCTGTTTTAGTTCATTTTTGGATCTTTTATATTCTACTTTTACTCTTTTAATATGTTACGACTACCTGAGCTAAGAGTAATTAACTGACGAGCATCTGCAAATTATTTGAAGAATGTATGTGTTCAAAAATCAATATAGAAAGTCATAATGGACAAATATATGTGCATTCTATGTGTGTCTGTGTGTTGTACTTTATTTAGACCAGTTTAAAAAAAAAAAAAAAAAATACAAAACTCCACACTCTGTAACCACAGAGAAGCATTCAAGAGATAAAAGGAGATACATTTAACAGCCAGTTTAAACAAACACAGATGAACGGATGAAAGGTCTGCTATAGGACAGGAGGAGGGTGACTCCATAGTGCCTCCAAGTGGCAGAGAAGAGTACTGCTTCTCCCCATCTGTCCACTCTTTACACAGACAGGTGCACCTGGTCACACCTGTGTTTAGTGTCAGGAAAGTTAAAACTAAAAATGAGAAATGAATATGCATTTCCTGATATCGACAGAGCGGACTCATCCATTGTCTGTGCTGATATGTTGATTTGTTTGCCATTTGCTTTAGATGTTTAATTAATTATGTACATCTATGACAAATTTTAGAAAATAAGAATAATTATTTCTTTTAAACAACGCTTTTACACATAAGTATGAATTTGTGTGGGTATCAATGACTTCGACATGAAACAATCCTGGATTTTGAATCAGCTGTGGTCACATTAAGGGTTAGTAGGGTAAGTCACTCCTGCCTATTATTTGGGGAAAGTCAGAAATCAGCTAATAAACATTGGTACACTAAAGATGGATCCATCCCTAAAGCTCAGACATCATCATCTGCTACTGTTGTTTCACAAATACGTGAATTTGTGTTTTGTTTGGGTGATGGTGATATATTTGTTCATTTAATGAGTTTATTGAAAAAAAAAAAAAAAAGTTTTGGGGGCACCTGCACAGCTCACCTGGCTGTGTGTGCGCCCCATGTACGAAGGCTCAGTCCTTACCGCAGTGGCCGCAGGGTTCGGTTCCGACCTGCGGCCCTTTGCTACATGTCATTCTGCCTCTCTCTCCCATTTTACATCTCCAGCTGTCCTGGTAATAAATCCCCAAAAATACTCCTTAAAAAAATTAAACTGTTTTACATGCATACCTGCAAACTCAGAAGGGATGAAAAAGGTGACAGATTTGTGAACAATATTTGAGAGAAATAAGCCTCAAAGATCTAAGACTTTTTCTATGTACACAAAAGTACATAGAAAAAGTCTTAGATCTTTGAGTTCAGCTCATGAAAAATGGGTGTGTTGCGTTTATAATTTTGTTCAGTATATATATATATATATATATATATATATATATATATATATATATATATATATATATATATATATATATATATATATAGTGAAATACAGACAGACAGACTTTTACACCGTTTAGCTCTCAGCATTTTAACCGCGTTTAATCCAGCTGCTAGCTAACGGTAGGCTAATGTTACCTGCTGCCAAGTGTTAACTAGCGTGACATTCGGACATTGCATTTCATTGTAAGCAAGCTAGGCTACATAGCCAGGTTATCAGAGCATTTATGATTTAACATTTACCGATGGTTTGTTGCTGTGCATTTTTACCGCCCTAGCTACGATAGCAATGATAGCTTGCTAACAAACTACCTGCTAGCTACCTATGCTACCTAGCTTCAACCCTCTCTGCTAGCTGCCTAGCAGCCAGTGTTCTGTTGCAGTCTTGCGTGGTGTTTTCACGACCAAATGTACACGACTCACGTGGATGACATTTTCCCATTCAAAATGGCGATTTTCCCCGAAAAGCGACTAGTTTGCAGGTATGTACATGTGGTCGAATAGATGAATAACAACATGTTGTGAAGAAATGAATGGGTGAATGTTAATGTGGTGTAGCTTGGGCATTTGGCAGTGGTAAATTAACTCCAACATATCCACTTTCATGGAGGCTGTCCTGAATGTGAAAAAAAGTGTGTGTGAGCAAGTGTGTGTGTGTGTGTGGAGAGGGGGGGGAGGGGAGGCAGGAAATATCCTGCAAATTAAAGTTTATGGACGGCCGGCTATATTGCCTTTCCCTCTTTCTCTTGTTGCTTGAAAAGCATTCTGGTCAGCGTGACGTCAACAGCAGACAGCAGGGACATAAACCAGGATTTCGGACGAACATGTAGGGGGCCGGTATTTATTACACACGGCAGACAGACAAGAGATGGGACAGATGTCGATGTCAGCACAGAAAAAGATGGATATGGTTTGAAGTGCAATACAACTCATGATCTTTTAAAGCTTGGGAAGAAGGTCTCCATTCATGCTGCACTGCAAGAATTCACTGCAACAAGAGATATGCTAATGTTGTGGATCATATGGGCATTACCCTGATGGCGATTTATCCTGCAGCCATGGCAACAACTCCTGTGAAGATGGGATTTTAGAGAACAGTAAATCCATCTCGATTCTTCAATAAAACTCAGGATTCTGCTGATTCATTCACTTCATTTTTGATTCCACTGACCTTAGCTCGTCACCAGCTCTGTTTGCTGCTTTTTTTTTTTTTTTTTTTTCTTCAATGAAGTTGAGTATTGAGTATTTTCTTTGGGCAGTAGTCGTATTTTTACATGTGGAGCCGGCGTGTTCAACAGGAGGGACGCCTTGCTGCCAAGTTATGTGGCATGAAGCTAAACGAGAATAAAAATAGGCCGTGTGTGTGTGTAGTGGAAGGTTTGGGGGGGGGGGGGGGGGGGGGGTTTCAGAGAAACACAGATGTACTGAACACCTTTCTCTCTCACACACACACACACACACACACACACACACACACACACACACACACACACACACACACACACACACACACACACACACACACACACACACACACACACACACACACACACACTTCTACTCAACTAGTGATTAAGAAAAGAAAACACACAGTATCATGAGAAAAACAGACAGCTGTTCTTCACTGTGAATTTAAACCTGAAATCTGCTGAAGTGCTGCAAATGTTAAGAATGTCATTATCCTTCTCACTTTCTTCATGTGTCCAAAGCCGGACTTAATGCTGCTTTATAGTTGCGTGTTTTTATAGCCCTTGTGAATTTCACAGAGCGTAGAGTGGAGATAAGAATCAGGAGCGTTCAAATAAGCAGTTGGCATGTCGGCAAGTAAACATTACAGCAGTCGACAGCAGGTAAATAAACAGTCAAAGATGGCTGACTCACTACACGACAAACTTAAAAAGAGCAGAAGGGCAAAAGGAGACTAGTAGCTGCCTTTAAAAAGCACATACGCAAAAATAGTCATAAGCAAACAATGACATACTTGCACACAAGTCCACTGCAGCATTGATCATTAAACGTGTAAAATAAATGTGCAGACATGAGCTACATGTGTGCACAAGCATGACAAGAGCGCTTCATGTGTGATCGCAATAGCTTTTCTTCTCCTGAGAAAGACAAAGGAGCTTACATTCATAGCACACTAATGAGGGCATTGCAAAGTGAGATTATTGAAACTTCAGACTAGGGAAGATAAATGAAAGAGCCCACATGACAATATTTTGGAGGAGAAACTCTAAACTTTTCAGCCAGACATTTTAAAGAAGCAGTTATCAGACGTAACATCAACATGGCGTCTACACAGCATTACGCTCTTAATGTTTACAATCTTTATCATAGCAGTAAAAGGTAAAAGATTTACATTTGAAATGTACAGTAAATTAAAACATAAATGTAAAAGTATGTTGCCATATTAGGCTAATAATCTACTTGATTGGTTCCAGTGTAGCAACAGTTTCATGGAAAACACAATCTCATGTCAGGCAAAGAAATCCTGTAATGGACCCACTGGAAAATGTGAATTCCAGCTTGAAATGAAATACAGCAGACAGACATCCATCCATCCATCCATCCTCCCTCCCTCTCCTGCCTACCTGAGACTGCTGGAAGAGTATTGCCCTCTCTGGGTCGATGCCACAGGCCAGCAGGCTGGCTGCCATGTCCAGGATGTTGCTCCTGAGTTGTGCCGGGTCCTGAGGCTGTGTGATGGAGTGCAGGTCCACTATGCTGTAGAGCACTGAAGGATACTGGTTCTGCAGGGCCACCCAGTTCTCCAGGGCACCCAGATAGTTGCCCAGGTGGGGCACCCCTGTTGGCTGGATCCCCGAGAATACGCGCCCACATCCCAGAGGCTCCTGGAGAAGAAGGGGAACATGCTCAGAGTTATTTGCACTTTGTAAATTAAATATGTTCTGTCAAGATATTTTCATATGATTATCTTAACCATTGTGTTGACTTTTGGGTCACCGGGACACGTCCAGTTTATTTGACATTTTGTATTGGCCTGGCGTTGAGCTTCGGGGTCCCCCAACCCCCCCGGTGACCCTCACGTACTGTGATTTCATTTCACATGAACTAGTGGAGGGGACCCCGAAGCTCAACGCCAGGCCAATACAAAACGTCAAATAAACGTATAGTTAACCCTTATGTTAACAACACAAGGGTTAGGCTAAAGTGCTCATATTATGCTCATTTTCAAGTTCATAGTTGTATGAACTTGAAAATGAGGTTGTACCATATAGGGTCACATGGTTTAATTTTCAAAAAACATATTTTTGTACTGCACATTGCTGCAGCTCCTCTTTTCACCCTATGTGTTGAGCTCTCTGTTTTAGCTACAGAGTGAGGCATCTCACTTCTGTTCCATCTTTTTTTGGAGTCTTACATGTGCAGTACCTAGGTAAGGACTACTAGCCAGTCAGAAGTAGAGTATGAGGGCGTTTGTCTCAGAAGTAAAGGCTGGACTACAATAGAGCTGTTTGCAGCAGTTTGTGAACAGTGTTTTCTCTGGAAGATGGTAAGTCCCTTTGGGGTGGACTTTGGGCTTTTTCACTTTGTAAACCTAGAACATGCACAAAAAAGATATATAACACAATAAAGGAAAGGGAAAAAGGCAAAAAGCATAATATGAGCACTTTAAACAAACAACCTAATTCAAGATGTTCATAGCCTGTATCTAAGTACCTATGGTATCTGTCTCAAAATGATTTGTTGATTAAAACTGATCACAAGAGAAAAGACATGATAATGAACAGACGAAAAACTGAAGAGAAACTAGTGTTCCGAGAGAGGGTGAAGGTGAAAAAGTAAGAAAGCCTGCAGAGACTGAAGTGTCAGTGTTAAAGTATTGGCAGGTTGGAGGCCAGCAGCGGTCATGCTTGTATTACTGAGATGCTAACTCCATGGCTAGCACCTCTGTTCTCTCCCAAACACATCCAGCACAAAGAATGCATCACCTCACTGGCCAACAATAATATTAACATCCGTCCAGCCAACTTCAAGGCCTCTGTTACCACGACGGGGAAAGACACTGGAAGAGGAGGGGGGGGTGGTGGGGAGGGGGGGGGGGGGGGGGGGCAGAACCACGGAAATACCATATCAACAACATTATAACCTTATTTTTCTGGAGCTGGAGCTAGAATAGCAGCGGGCTCTTCACCCCCCTCTGAAAGAAGCAGGGAGATCACTCGTTGTGTTTGTATCCTTGGGCAAACATTGTGTTTCTCTTTCTGCAGAGTCGGGTTGGGCCAGACCACCTCATTTCTTCTGGCATCAGACCACTCCACTGAATCTTGGCTTTCAATTGGCCCTGCTGGAAGAGAGTCTTAACCACTGCTTGTGGCACCGAGCACCACATTATAAAATTACAGGGTAAGCAGAGCGGCACCTGTCATGAGACGTGAAACCGCAATGGCATCCAAAATCTAGGGGATTCTTCACCAAAGCCGTTACACAGTAGATTAGGGCTTTGACGGAGCAGAAACACACAAAGACGCAGACTGGGACTTGGTGTTTTTGTTAGGGAGTTAGTAGGACAAAGTGTTTGGTGCCTGAGTGACGCACATTTGCCTTCCCACCATGGAGGCCGGGGTTCAGTTCCCGGCAGAGGTGCAGTGCTGTGGCTTTGGCCGGGTGTGATAAGGTGGTGAGGGATCACGTCCTTGTTGGGGTGGGGAGGTGGAATATGTGGTAGAGATAACATGAACCCCCACATGAAAAAGGGTTAGAATTACACAAGGTTTAAAAAAAAAATCCAGGTTTACAGAGGATTCAACAACGCCCCTGTATGTATTAAGAACAGGGCTGTGTTGTTGTAGGTGTGTGGCTACAGGTACCAGTTTATCAGATGCCAAATACTTTTAAGATTTTACAACTCTGGAAAATGATCACAGCAGCAGTCATTTAACCGTCCATCTCTAAAATTGTCAGGTCAAGTAGTATTACACTGTTCACGTTAACAAGAATCTACAGCCATGCTAGCTGCTCTGTGAGACTGTTCTTAGGCATGGCTGAGCTTGGAGCTAAATGCTAACATCGGCATGCTAACATGCTCACAATGACAATACTAACATGCTAATGTTTAGCAAGTACAATGTTTACCATGTTTAGTTTAGCATGTTAGCATGCTAACATTTGCTAATAAGCACAGCTGAGGCTGATGAGAACACCATTAGTTCTGCAGGTATTTTGTCATAAACCAAAGTACATGACCTGATGATGGCGGTAGATGAAATGTCAGGTGATAACCAAAGTTATTACAAATCAACCTAAGGGGGACATGAATATTTGTACCAAATTTCAAGGCAATCCATCCTAAAGTTGTTTGGATTACAACTCAAAGTTCATTTTGTAACTATCGTTTAAATAAAGAAAATTACCCACAATTCTGGGGGTAATCCGGGGTGAAGTTTGTTTTAGCTTGACGCAAGATGTGTTGATGGGTTGTAAACAGCAACAGCAGGATAGAGGAGCCCGTTTTGAAAACGCTCCCCCACAAAACCCATGGGATCTCTGTGTTATCACCTCAAATCTGACTGGCAATCATATGTTTCCCGGCTGCACCCTTCAAGGTTATCATAACTAATCATTAAAACCTGAAGTTTTCAGAGGATATCCTCTTCAGTCGCTGCTGAGAAATCGCTTATCTTGACAGCTAGCTTAGCTACATCACATTCAATCTGACTGAGGGACAGGCTCAGCACAGGCTCTGATATCAGATAACAGCTGCTCTCTCACCAGCGTGGCCCAGAGCCTCTCCATCTCGCAGGCCTGAGGGATCAAATAACAACTGTTCTGAGGCCAGCGTGGTCCAAAAAGTCTATGTACTGGCCTGAGGGAGCTGGTTGCTGCCCGGCAAGAGAGAGGCAGGAAGGAACTGGGTGCTTATGTCATTACCGACGGGGTAATTGCACTGGAGTGCCATTGATGCTGAGAGCCTCTTAAGAGGTGTCAGGATTGATTTGGGTGCGGACGGGGCCCAGAGTCTGGCTCATGTGTGTTCTCACCTCGAGCTGACACGCCAAACGCATGTTCCCCCTCTGCTACGGCCCCCAGGGGAGGCCATTAGCCATGCAGACATGGTAATGGTGTCATTTGAGCCAATCAAGTGTCAAATGAGAGTCAACGCAACGTCTAACTAGCCACTGGGCAATCGCGCCATCACGCATAACGCTACTTCAACAGACACCTCCGTGTTACTGTTGGTCAGAGGAAAGTGTCTTTAAACGTGTGCCTCTATAGTCGTTGGAAGTTAAAGTAGGTTACATAAGGAAGTAAATCAACTACTACATGATGACAGAAGAGACAGCAAATGTTGTAGAGCAATTAATGTTTGTCATGAATACTGCACTGCAAAGCCAGGAGTAATAAAATATTATCATCTTGCATACTTTGGCCACGGGCCATATTAAACCTGTGTAAGTGAATTCATTTCAACATGCACATACTTGAGTGTTTTACTTCGTATGTTGGAAGTTTGGCTTCAAGCAGAACAATTTGTAACCAGATTTAAACATCTTGATGAGGTCCTGAAACCATCACAAAATAAGAGGTTAAAATTTGGCATACAAAAAAGAACACTTGAAATTAATAGTAGTTTTATTTATTATATTTGTATTGTTCTCTTTTGTTTCTTTTTTTCTGTCTGCTCTGAACAACATGTTAGACTAACTGCATTTGTTTAAAATGCTATATGAACAAAGTTGAGTTGAGGGCAGAGAACTGTTGACATTGTTCTCTGTGGGTTGAAGTATTCCAAGCATGTTGCTCTTTTGGCCACACCCCTCTCAGTGATGTCAGAGCATGTGTTTTGCCTTTGACAGCTGATGATGAACACCTGTAGAGGTGCAACACGGTCCAGTACAGAAGCAGTTTTCCATCCCGTTATTCCATCTTGAATTAACCTCTATACAAAAAGAATAAGAGTCTGTAGCCATGCTAGCACTTCTGTGAGGCTGTAGTTAGGCACAATGGGGCTTTGAGCTACATGCTAACATACGGATGCAAATTAAAATGTTGACCAGAAGACGGCTCTAGATGAAAAGTTTACCAATGTTGTACAGTTCATCCTGAGGGGGGTGGGGTGGGGGAGGGGATGAATGACTGTACCAAATGTCATGGCAATCCAATCCAGTACTAACCGAGGAATTTCACTTCACAAAAAAAAAAGTCGATCCAAAAATGTTAACCTCCCAGTGTTACCAGAGGAAACATCAGGGGTTGAACAAAGTCATCAGGATTCATCATCTGTGAAACATGGACATCTGTAAACTGTCATGGCAGCCCATCCAATAGTAGTAAGTAAATTTCAGTCTGGAACAAACTGTTGGACCAACCAGCTGACAGAATGGTATTGCCATCCCTAGAGCCAGGCGGATAGTGAGGCCAGAAAAGGTACATTTTTTCTGAACTGAAGAAAAGTTTTTGAGACAAAAAGTTAAGCAACAGCAGGAAGGACTCAATCCGCAGCTGCAAACAAAATACTATCCCTTTTATTGGACAAAATTTCAGTGAAATAAAAGAGTAAATCCCTGGTAAGCAGCTACATCTGCCTTCCTCTATTGTCTTCTTCACTTTTCTCTCTCTCTCTTTTAATGACACATAGTTGTGGGAAATGCTGGTTGTTCTTTCGTCATATTTAACTCTGACAGGCACAACGCTGTTGTATTACATCGTCGCAAAGGTGACGAAAGCTTTCTTTATCCACGTCTGCCATATGCTAAATGCATTACGCACCATGTGTGTGTGACATTAACGCCAACAGCTAGAAGGTTACATACACTAAAAGGCCATGTTTTCACACTTGCAGCACCTTTCCGGGAATATGAGTTAATTTGTCTGTGCGTGCGCGTGTGTGGTAATCTCCATAGGGACAGAGGTCGTTTGCAAACATAGACATATGTCCACATGTGTCGTAGTCTTTTGCCTACATCAACATCAGTTAAAACTGTGAAGGTGTCTGTCCATGTGAATCTGACAGCTCACATCAAAGATCAACACTGGTGGAAAGAAAAAAGCCCATAAACGAGCAGTAACATGACCAGATCCTTCGTACAAGCTGCATTGTTAAACGGAAAACAATATTCAACGGGTTCAATTAATTTAAGAACAAATCTTCTTTTGGAGTTAACGCTGACTTTCCAACAAATCCAGAGAAAATCTAGTTCCATGATTCCATGAAAACAACATTTCCCTTTTCTCTCCAAAGTCTTCCAGAGACCTGGAACCACTTCATTGTGGGAACTGAATGAAAAATGTTGGCTTTATCATTTTAGTGGGTGCAAGATCCTTACAAAAAAAATGTATAACAATGACAAAAATGACTGGGACCACATGCATAAAATGTCGAGTTTGGTCTTGAATCATACAAATTCTTTTGGCCAGATTTATAAAGCTGTGCATTCAGATGGTTTTCAACTCCCACCGCTAAATTGGGCAGATATTTCACTAATCTCGTAAGATGAATTAACTCACACTGTGTTTTAGTCAGACAGCCTAAATAACTAACATTGAATATTAGATTCATCACATTTTTCTATTTCCAACTGACAATATCACACTTGGTTTGCCCAAGAAAACGGTGTGTACACTAGGGGTTGCACAGACTAGTCGACTTTACTGTTCCACAATGACGTTTCGAGCTTGACGTCGACAAGTCGCTGATCACATGGTTTTGTCACCAACAACATAGACCTGAACAATCTGAAGCCATGCAACCCCTAGTGTAGGACTACACCTGGTCTCAAGTATCCACAAGGTGCACACATTCTAACTGCATGCTCTTCTTTTATACATTATGTCCTGCAGGGTTTTAGTCAAACAAACCTTATGTATGTATGTATGTATGTATGTATGTATGTATGTATGAATATATATATATATATATATATATATATATATATATATATATATATATATATATATATATATATATATATATAGAGAAGACAGGACACGTGAGTTACAGCTTAGGGGCCTGTCTGAATATGCTCAAATGCTGTTGTTTTTCTTTGTTTCCTCCAGTCAATAGTTGTTTTTTTTCTGCTTATTGGAGCCTAATCTTTAAGTTGGTGTCACTATAAGACATGGTTGCATTAAATGTATTGCTAAAGCATGCTATGTTAGAGCAAAGTGTTAAAAACATACCTGAGATATACACATTTTACTATTACTGTACACCATAGTATTATATTGTATTCCTATATTCTAACTGCTGCACTATTTTGTCTTAGAATCTAATTTAATTTTACTTATGTATAAAAAAAAATAAAATCACAATTGTATGCACATTGTTGGAGGGAGCCCGTGAACTAAGAATTTCATTGCCAACGACTGTTTCACTGTAATGGTCGTGCATATGACAATGAAGAACATGAACTTAGGATTCGCCATTAATATTGTTGAGCACTTGCAGCTTCCAGCATGTCCAGGCCTACAGTCTCGCTATGCTCAATGTTATTAATCACCGCCTTAGATTTGGTCGAGCTAGAACTTGCAAAACAGTAGATTTCTCTTCTCAGATCTGTTCTGGGCTGCTTTTCAGGGCTCATACATCATATCAGAGCCTAGGAGTCCTGGAGTGGCCCACTGACATCTCTCTCACCAAGGGGCTGATGAGTCGGGCCGACAGCCACCACCATTTTACCGAGCCAATTTCAACACATCTCAAAAACCACCTCTGGGGGCATGGCTGCTTGCCCCGCTGTGAGTTACCATCAGCTCTTTGTGGGCCGTGGAAGCGCTCTAGATCCGACCGTGGCTGCACCAAGATGGGCCGAAAGATGGAGGATTTTCACGGCTCTCCCGCTGGGCGTCCGACACACAGGATCCAGTGTTCTTCTTCTGTCCTGGGCGCCCCAAGCACCCCATTAACACCGGCACCATGCTGAAATGCACCTTGACACACCTCCGCCCACTCTGCTGTATCTTTCTTCATCTCTGTCTTTCTGTCACTTTGGGACCTGTTAACGCTGGCGACCAACAGAGCTGCACTTCAGTGAGGTATCAAATAGGAAATGGGGTTTAGTGTATTCCCCCCTTTATCCCTTAAAGCATATGTGTCTGAGTATGTGTGTGTGTGTGTGTGTGTGCTTAGCCAATGGGGGTACACACCACAGCTTGAAACAAAGTGCATATGACCACAGAAAAAACATGCACACGCACTGTATATAAAACACAAAAGAGGCAACAAAATGAAGAAAACATGGAGTGGTGGATAAAGCAGGAGAAAGAAAAAAGAATTGATGGAGGAGGCAATGAAAAATAAATAAGAATAAAAGTGTGACTATAGCCCAGTCAAGACTTTTTTCCTCCTAGTGAGTCTGTTGGAGGGGAAGCAGAGGGGAAGGCCCATAAGGAGCGTTTGATTAAATCTGCGGTTGACGTGTGGGACAGGTGAGATTGATGAGGTTCCTCTGAGTTTCACACTGTGCGGAGAGCGGGGGTACAGGAACAGAACGCTGCAGTGTAGCGGGCCAGGGCTCAGGGCCCGCTCGCGCCGTGGGGTCCCTCGGCTGATTAATGGGACTGGAGGCCCTTCAAAAACAGCACTTCCCGCAGACAGGGCCCGACGGTGCTCCAAAAATAACCAGGCAGGGGAGGCAGCCCCAGCCTCCAGCCCTAACAGGCTGCAGCTTCTGAAGGAACCGGACTTCAATACGGCCGGGGGGGAGATAACCAAGAGGGGCAGTGCCTACTCAAGACAGGAAGCTTTAATGACTCTTCTAGTTTATGGGAAGCAACAAACAGCGACAACTGATATTGTATTAACTATGGTGTCCTATTACATGCTGATGCACATGCAACAAGGGTACAAATGTGCAAGACGTTAAACTCAAAGAGCTACAAACTTTACACAATGTGACACTAAAGGCCCATAATAAAACATCTTACTAAAACTGATTTACTTCAAGGACTTAACAGTCTATGTTTTTTGTCATCCGTTTTGACAATCACAAGGTGAACACTAAAATTAAAGCGTAGACTTTAACAAGTAAACTACGAGAAATGTGATGTATCTGACTGGACCGGATGATGCTGCATTTAGTTGTGGCAAAATTTGAGCGAGATCACATTTTTTGCAGACGACCATGTGTTTTGTTAGTCTAATCCCTGTGTGCTGGGACTCCTGCTTTGCCAACAAAGTCTGCAAAAAAGTTACAAATCAGGCCTGATAAACAGCTGTATCATTTACAGCAGTTGTATTACCTTTCTCACAAAAGAGCTAATCAGTTAATAAAACAAGTATCACTAACTGAAACTGTATTGTACTTTCAACCAAAGCAGTTTTCCTGAAATATGCCCATGATCACATGTAAAGCAGCTGTGTGCAGCTGGAAAAGCCAAGCTTAATTCATATGTGACCTTTTTTTCACCGTTAGATAAACACATTCATGTCAGAGCTACTTGTTTCCTTCCAAATCTTTTCATTAAACCACTTCCTCCTCCTTCTGTGTTGACAATGGACATGTTTAATTTTATTTCGCTTGCAGAAAACAAATGACTGACAGGAGAGCTAATAATACCCCCCAAAAAAACACATAAAAGTCACAACGCAGCAAAAAATAAAACGGCACACACTTCATAAATGTATCAATATGTAATTATGGTAACACTCGTGGCAAACCTCCACCGGCAGCTCCTCTGTGAAGAGTCCAGTCATTTCCTCCTGCAAAGGCAGCGTCGGATGACTTGAGAGCAGCTCAAAGGCACGACACCAGATACGTGGTACGTTTTAATTAAAGGTGTCAGACGTACAGCAAAAATGCGCTGGATCAGGCATAACACAGGAAAACTAGTAAGATTCCCCAGTCACCACTGTGGACGAACAGCTACAGACTGGCTCTGTAATTCAACTTAGCTAGATATTAATTTTAAAAAAAAGAATGGAATATGTTGACATATGGGATAGTTTTAAGAAATGGGTAACGTGCAGAGCGTCTGAGTGAGCACTCTGACTGGGGAATGACTACGACAGACCTAATTACACAGAGGAGACTGCTGAGAATTAGTGGGCTTTTCTGACAGTTGAAAATAAATAGGGCAGTTAATGAACATCCTCAAAGGGGAGGCCATGTTTCCTCGCTCTCACTGGCCTCTACCATGTGGTGCGGGAGCAGCTCTAATGGTTTTAGCTGACACCCGAGTAAGTGAATTTGGAGCCGAGGAGAACAGAGAGGCAAATTAGAAGTCACTTCCTCTTTCCTAGAGCCCGGGGCTGACATGACTGATATCAGTCAATAACTGGACCACAGGCGAGGGCCGGTTGGATGGGGAGCCCTATACTTCCAGCTGACGCGAGGCTAGAGGTTAGTGTGAGGCGGTAGGGTTGTAGAGCGTACACACCTTTTAATTCTAAGCAAACAACACAACAGCTAAACTTAGGTTGAATTAATGTATGCAGTGCCTCAAACACTAAGAAATGAGTAGTTAATTAATCAAATGTTTGGTCAAGAAGCCAAATATTTGCTTGTTTTTCAAGGATTACTTTGTTCGCTTCTCTGCAAGCTTCGTCAGTTTAGACTTTTTGAGGAAAAATGTCAGTAGAGCAACAAAATAGAAATACATCTCTTGCTATAGCAGAGAAACAGACATCTATTCATTTGCCCTTAATTTGTCCAACTTCAGTTAATTTAACGACGACAAACATTCAAAACCACTTCAAGCCCTGATTAGAGTTTTATATATATATATATGTATGAACATTTAAAGGAATATGTTAAGTTTTTTAGCAGCTTGTAAATTAGGTATTTGGAGACATTGCTTTTGGCTCAGGTAGCTTGCTATGGGTATTATTTTAGGCACTTCATAAACTTAAATGAGTAACCCAGACAGTTTAGCATTGCTCTTCCCTGCCTTGGTTTGAAAAAAAAAAAACAAAAAAAAAAAAACAACATACATATTAATCTGCTGTGAAAACAAGGTTGTGTCCCCCAGACCACACTGACAATACTGTCAAATTACTACAGGTTATCTGGGCTGATATTTGCTACTATGAGCAGACACATTTTAACTACAAGTGACGAGATTTAAAGAAGCAAACACACACACAGCTGTCTCACAAACATTTCCCTCAAAATTGAAAGCATCTGACAAAGGTTGCACTTCATCTTTGTGTCAGTCCGTTGAGGTTCAGTGACTTTTTAAACACATTTTCCAGTGCAAAAAAACCTTAAAAAAAGCGTCTTGTTTGACGCACATCACACCTCAGGGCATTGTGAGCGCGCTGGTGTTTTGCACTCAGTGGTCCACATTTGGAGAAAATTAAAACAAATGAAAACCAACACTTCATTTCTGATGTTATTGCTGGTAATGAAGCACTGCTGTGATGCTTTTTGAGTCCCCGCTACTTCCACCCCCTTCCTCCCCTCTCGTCGCACACCTCTCCAGCCTCTCCGGAGACTTTGCTTTAACAAAATACAGACGGGACGGCGGTGAACGTGCATACTGTATAACAGCTCATACATCAACCAGTAACAGGGCTTTCGGTAGATGGTTGAGCTTTTTAACTGCACCCTAATGCAAGAACAGCTCAATAATTAGCATTGCTGTTGTACTGAAACACACTGGTTATTCTTACACATACCAGGGGACTCGTTGTTTGCTTTAACACCCCATTTGCTTCTCGTAGGCAGCCGTGCAATGATAGGAAACTCTAAGCTGAGTTATAGGCCTGTTTAAAAAAGTCAAAAGGTACACTCAAGTAGTGCTACTGAGGATATGATGTCACATGTCTAAGAAAGGAAACTGCACTGTATAAACTCAGGATAGACAAGGAAAAAAGTTCTAGTCACAAATGAAAGCTGCTACAGTCAAGAATGAGCCATTAATAATGTCATGGGTCACTCAGAGCTGAGAAGGAAAGGCCAAAAACAGAGTAATCCCCCCCCCCCCAAAAAAAAAGTGTGATTTAAATGTATGCAGGAACCATAAAAACAAAATCCTTGATAACAAATAACACAATTACGTGGTTTTTTAAAACCTCAGCCAAAATGAATCAATGCATCACACATCACATTTAATTTGTGAGATAACATCATTTTGACCACATTTTTGCTTCAACTTGTTTAGTTCAATTACTTCATCTTACAATTCCGTCCATTTCCCAGAATGCCCTTCCCCCAGGGATTGGAGCGTAACCATGTTTGCTTTCATCTGTACTCTAGGAAGGAGAAAAAAAATATACCAAAACATCCTGCTACAATTCAGCCAGTGTTCTCTACATATGTAACAGTCACAGTTTGAAGAGACTGTTACACTTAAACTCTAACATTTTCCCAAGAAGTGCTGCACTTTGGCTCCCTGTCCTGCAGTAATGAAAAAGATTTAATTTTGCACTGCGCTGCTGCTGCTGCTGTCCTTCGACTCTACAGAATGAAAAGCACAACAGGTGAATAGTGTTCACATCCAACCCCAGCTGGGTACAGGTGCAGGATGAAAACTAGATAGAAAAGGAAAAGGAGAGGCTGTCAGCACACTGAAACCTTCAAGCTCCTAAGTCTTTAATAGTGCAGAGTTTTAACCTGCAAGGTCTTCCACAGAATGGCCATAACCATAATACACTTAGTAGGTTTTCTGGTTACAAAAGTGAACAGAAATGACTAAACTCATCAGCAGAAGTTATCCAATCACGGATGGACTTTTTGTCAGCCAGCTGTGATTGGTAATCACTCAATGCACCACTAATGACAACTGCAAGTCAAGTCAAACAAAAGAACATGATATTCCTGCATTCAGGATTATGCAAACACCATAAACACAAGTGCAAATAAACAGGCATTATTTTAAATGTTTGGATACTGGTGCCAATGGGAGTGTTGGTAATGACACCAAACAATACTTTTATAATATTTTAGTTTGAAGAATGTAAAATAATGCTACAAAATATGCCAAACTTCCCAGTGCATTAGTCAGCAATTATCTGATCAAAGAAAAAAATAAACAAGACAAAGAATCATTGCCAAATTTGACACTTGATAGCTTTCACTAAGTGATGGCATGGGCACACATTTTAATAGTACTATTTTTGTCAATGGAGTCTGGTGGCTTTGACGAGAGCATAAATAAAGGCTTCAGTCCCCCCCCCCCCCGCTTAAACTTAAACAGCGCTGTGCGTTGGCAAGGTCAAGTTCAGATCAATTCAATAACAGACGTTATCTCAGGAAACCTTACAGAAAAAGTAGGTCTAGACGCCACTATAAATAACAGAGACCCAACAAGCAAGCATTTGGTGCAAAAAGCTATGAAAATATTCTATAGCATATATTGATTTTTTTAGGTGGCTCAAATGTTTAGCTGCTGCACTCGTCCACAGCAGTATATTGCTTAGATTCCGTGACTGTCCTCATGTCTGCTTCCCCAAACTGGGGGTGTGCCGACCGCCATCTACTGTAGCTAATACACTGACTACGGAGAAGTACCTCATACAACCCCACTACTTAAAAAAATCCGAACTATTCCTTTCAAAGCTATAGTGCGTAGTTTCTGTCTCCCCCATGAGGAATTCTAAGTAATGACAACAAAACTGTCGGCACGTCCACATGATACAAGCCTTCCGTGATCGCGCACGCACCCCACACGCAGTTGCTAGTAGCCAAGGAGGAAACGGAGGATTAAAAAAACATGATGGACTCTTCAGAAGAGGTAATTATCTTCACTTGAGTTTCTGCGTGCGAAAGTCGGACGACACAATCTTCTGAACATAGTCATACTGAGAAATACAGAGAGAGTTGTGTGGAGCTGACAGTCTTAATTATCTTTGTAGCAACTCATTTGGAAATGGCTTGAATTTAACGGACGTTCATTAATATCAAAAAGTTATGCACTAAAGCTTTAATGTGTTAATGTTGCATTTTACTACTGTAGACGTTTAAGGTTGTGCTCATTTTAACTCCTTTATATACTGTTGGGTAGTTTAATCTACAGCAATGCATCATATTCTATAAGATCATGTTTGTAGCGTCGCTGTCCTGTGAGAACCACGTATCTCTAATAAACCTGTCATGTTGTCAGGAAAAAACTGCCCCGTTTTCAGCTTTGTGATGACGCATTTTCCAGCTGATCCAAGAGGCTTTTTAAAGACTTTACTTAACATAAGAAGTAGGAGAATTTTCTCAACACATAAAGAACACTTCATCCTTCAGTGTATCGCAAACATTCAAGTAGGACTGGTCCGAATACCATTTTTTGAGCTTCGAAGCTTCGGTAGTAATGAGCATCGAATATTCAAAGCTTCGGAGAGAGGGGGCTCGAGAACGGAGACTTAAATTAAGTGCACATTTCATCACGTGTAAATGGCGGATAAAAGCAGCTCGTTCTACTTACAGAACTTCTACTACAGATTTCTCAAGCTTGATGTGCTGTTGTGGTAGGCCAGTTTCAAATTGCATATTTGACACTCTGCCTTTGTCTTGTCCTCCCTTAATTTAAAGTTCTCCCACACAGATGAAGTCTTCGGCATTTTTGTCTTCTTTTCGCTGAATCGTGACGGTAATGACGTTCAACTCATGGGCGTTTTAACTCGGGCATGTGACGTGACATCCCAGTAAAATCTCAAAGTCTCCTATATTTCGCAGTAGATTAATTTAGATTGATAATAACGCGTAAAAAGGATAATACATTTTGTTTCTATTATTTTATTTTCCACAATGTCAAAGCAATGCAGCTTAACCCAAAATACAAGCTCAGGCATGCACTTCTGTCCATGCAAACTGCGCTGTTCTGCGCTCTAGCCAGAGAATACTCCTGTTGCAGGAACACTTTAGTAGTCCAAGAAGAAGCAAAAATATTTATTAAGTATAACGAGGTTGGGTTGTCCATCCTATTAAAATGGCTAGGCTATATAAGAAAATTGTAAAAGAGATCATTATATTTCGAACATATTCAAGCGCGAATGAGAACCGTTTGGAGGGGGATGCCAGGTTGTGCAAAAAAAAAAAAAAGAATATTCGAATGTCAAATTTTAAAATCGAATACCAACCCACCGAACGAATATTTGAATATTCAGGTCCAGCCCTACATTCAAGATCAACACATCTGGAGATACATGGTTTTTACTGGACAGGAAGGGGATGAAAAATGAACTAAAGCTGAGACAAATGTAGTGGAGTAAAAAGTCCAACATTTCCCTCTGAGATGTTACATAAAATGGAAATACTCAAGTAACTTGAATTGTAGTTAACATTCCACCACTGCTGGTGAGGCTTCCAACGACAGGTTATAACTGTATCATTTGGGTATACGTTCAGTTTAGTGTCCCAAATTCCCCATACAATGTCCTTAATTAATTATGAACCTGCTAAACCTACCTACCTACCTCAACCCTAACCCTAACCAACCTGTCTCAAATAAGACCCTCATCATTTGGGACACTCAGTTTTTGGAAAATAATGTGTGACACTAGAGGTGCAACAAAGAATCGATTAGTTGTCAACTATTAAATTAATCGCCAACTATTTTGATAATCGATTAATCGTTTGAGTCATTTTTGTATTAAAAAAAATAAGATTTCTCTGATTCCAGCTTGTTAAATGTGAATATCTTCTAGTTTCTTCTCTCCTCTGTGACAGTAAACTGAATATCTTTGAGTTTTGGACAAACAAGACATTTGAGGACACTGATCCACATTTTTCACCATGTTTGGACATTTTTATAGATCAAACAACTAATCGAGAAAATAATCGACAGATTAATCGACTATGAAAATAATCGTTAGTTGCAGCCCTATGTGACACTAAACTGCACGTAAGCCATCATTTTAATGTACAATTGACAATTCACATATTTAGAAACATCAGAGCCAAAGATAAGCCTCTCAGTCCTCTTGTTGCTTTACGACTGTGTATTTCATATAACTGACAGCTGACAGCCTCAGTCACTAACTTTATTACTGATTCAAATAGTGTGTTCTCCACTCGGTTTAAATAAGCAAACACCAGCAGAAGGAGTTTACATCATAATCAGGTACAACTGTTCTTTATTCATCCTTAACATATAAAGACTGAACTGAACTTGTTTTAGAAGTGAACAGAGGACACAGCGAGTAAACACTCCAACCCGGTAACGTCTCAGTCCTCGTGTCAATGTAACGTTACAGTCACAAGCTGCAGCGGAGACACAGCACGTCTCTGTTAACAGCATATGTTCACGTACCTTGGCTCCCGCACAAGCTTCAGAGCAGAGTAATCTTTTAGGAGAGTTAATCTTGTGAATGAATCTGAAGAGATGTTTGAAGTTAGTCCACACGGGAAGTGCCATCTTGGATTGTGACCTCATACTACGGTGGCTTTGAAAGGGAAAAAAGGGATAGAAGCGTTTCAGCCGTTTACTGTAATGAAAATGTTGGTCGAAAAAAAGGCTATTTATCTTAACTAGGCTACATGTCATTAACTGCAAACAACAAAGGTAAGCTTATAACAGGGGTCGTGTTAAGGAGACCCAACATGTTCATTATTATAAAACTCTAAATAAATGAATAATCATATGAATAAATACTGGAAACCAATGGTGGAGCGTAACAAAGAATATTTACTTAAATAGGCTGCTGTGCCTAAGTTCAATTTTGACATACTTGTACTTTACTTTCTGTATACTTCTATTCCTCAGAGGGAAATATTGTACTTTTTAATCCACTACATTTATTTGACAGTTAAAGTATGATTCTTGCAGACAGTTAAATTCATGTATAATATATTTTTCTTCTAGTTTCTTCCATCTAAAACCTACGCAGGACCTTCTACTCTCCTTGCTGAACTGTACACCATGCTGCCTGCGCCGTTCTGTACGTCCAAACCCAGTGCAGCCTATGGAACAGTAAGATGTGCGATTACACACTCACCCACCACCACATAGGCTATAGAAATTGTCAGACATGTGTGGTTTCCTCATTGTCTGAGGTCTCTATAATTGGCTGGTGTTGTGTCTAGGCCTGGCTGCTTCCTCAACAACTGAACTTTCCCAGGGAGGCAGCTGCAGAACCTTTCCATACCATACCTCATTACAAAGTGGCGATATACATACTATAAGTGATTATGCTACACGCTGGGTAGGGTTACAATATGTTTGCAGGGCACGCTGGCCGCTCTCTGAGAACTCTTGGTTCTCAAACATCTGCTCCTGATTTTTTTCCCTCCACCTTTTGCATCTGGTTGCATTTGCAGTACAAAATACAGACTATCATTCCATATTCATTATTATTTCCCGAGGCGCTGCAGGCCGAGCTCTTTGGTGTTTCACATGGTGGAGCAGAGACCGACTGGCGGGAGATGGGTTTGTACATGCTGGTGTGTGTGTGTGTGTGTGTGTGTGTGTGTGTGTGTGTGTGTGTGTGTGTGTGTGTGTGTGTGTGTGTGTGTGTGTGTGTGTGTGTGTGTGTGTGTGTGTGAGCCTTTAGCTCCTGTTTCCTGGCCACCCAGTAGAGGTTGGTCCTCCTGCTCTTCTTTTTTTCCTGCCTGCTCCTCTTTTCTTCTTAGTCTAAGAGAAATGCCTTTCCTTAAATCAAGAAGAGTGTATTTATTTTGTTATGTGTGTGTGTGTGTGTGATTTTCATGGTAAAATATGTGGGTAACATGTAGCGCTGGAGTGAGATCGGCATGGTCGAGACTCCTACTGTTATGGTTCAATTCCTACAGAGGTCACCAATAATATATATTGGTATTATATACATACAGTACATCTTGGTGTAAGGCACTTTGGATTGAAGCATCCACCAGAATGGCAAAAATTAAAACAGTTTGTAGAATCAGAAACAGTAAGGAAGTTCCACAGTAAGTTACACCAATGTGGAATTTGCTTTGGTGAATGGTGCATACATACACAAACAAACTATATATACTATATATTTATATTAAACATCAATAGAGTAGTGGAGTTTAAAGTCACCGTTCATCTAAATGTAACCTTTTTCCTTTAAGAAACATTTTTACAGTATACTTTGGCTACATCAATTGAAATGGATCTCATATCAGTAAAAAGAATGCAGTGATGTACTAACATTAACACAATTTAGGAGCCAAAAAGAGCCTATAAACTACTTTTAACTCCATTTTCTGCAAAAGTGTGTGTTAAACATAGCTGTTAACATAAATCTAAAACCAGTCAAAGAATGTACCATTGAAGTTTCCCTGTGAAGTTTTCTTGTAAACAAACAGAAGTTCTGTTTACATTCAGTGTTACTCAGCACATTGTGTTGTGTGAATCCTAGAGCCGAACGTGTTGAATGCATTTCTTTCTTTCTAAAACACTTGCAAAGCCAATTCTTTCTTTATTTACTTGATAGTAGGGCTGTGTATTGGCAAGAATCTGGCAATACGATACATATCACGATACATGGGTCACGATTCAATATATTGCAATATATTTCGATACTGTGCGTAAGGCGATATATTGGGATTTTTTAAAAGTATAATTTTAGAAAAACGAATATTTAAAAAAAGACACGATGTTCATAGAAGTCAAAGAAGTTTACTTTAGGTAAACAATTCAGTACACAGAAAATCAAACTGCCAGTTTGGGATTGTAGTTCACAGGTTCTTAGTGAGCACATTTTTATACGCTAAAGTAGGCCAAAGTTCAGCCATAGCTACGTTGTTAGCTTCTAGCAAAAAGTCAGGCAGTGCTAGGCAACGTGAACCACTGTCTTACATGAATATTTTTGCACGTAAACAACTTTTTTTTTTTTTTACTGATATTGCGTTTTTGAAAAAGAATACAGTATTGCTGAATAACATATCGCAATACTCAAGTGTATTGATTTTTCCTACACCCCTACTTGATAGCAGTCTTTTTCTTTCCTGCCATTGTTGGTACATTACTGTGTTTTCTGGTGTCGGTGGGCGGGCTTATGGCTGCTGCTGCTGGGAACAGCGGTCTTCTGGAGGACTTGGAGTTAAGTTTTTCTTTGAGAAAAGAACAAAGAACAGCACTAAAGTCATTCTTAAAAAAGGAAGATGTGTTCGGAGTTTTGCCGATCGGATACGGAAAAAGTTTAATCTATCAACTAGCTCCGCTACCTTCTACGTTGCTCTGCCTGGTTGTAGGCGGTGGTGTGGTTGGTTGTACCCTGTCAATGGTGAGTTCCCAGACCCAATATCTTGATGTGGGTCTGGCTTTTCAGGCTACCCCCACACCTGTTGGTCAGTGGAACACTCTTAAACCATTGGCAGGACTGAGCATCGCTACACATGAACATCCTTGCGCATGCACGAGTCAATCAAAACAGGGACCCACACATAAAAAACTGCTCCATAGTGGTAGTACGGGTCAAAAACTCAACAGGGTACCTTTAAATAAAGGAGAAAAAAGCTACAATTGAGATGTTTGCATCTTTTAAACTACTGTGAAATGTTGCTTGTACAGTAGAAGAAGGAGATAAGAATTAGCGCAGTTTTTGTGTTGTTTTTATCTCACAGATCCACTGTATCTTTTTTTTTTATAATTCCACAGAGAGTTTCAAAATCACACACACATGGATTTGAATGAATAAGGAAATGTAAACAAATAATGGTAATAAATCGTAATTCAAAAAGATTTAAGAACTACATATACAGTGAATCAATGTTGTGAAATGTGGTTAGGTTTCTTCAGTCTTTGTTTCACTGGGAATTTAAGTGTTAAAAGTGTCCATCACTCAGTTTGAAGCAGAAGAAGAAGAAGAAACAGAAACTCAGCAGCGTGATCTCCAGTGGTGAGCGAGAGGCTGTCCAGGTGATGAGTGAAAACTTTGTGTCACAAATCTGCTCTCCTCTCACCATCAGGGTAATTCATTTTTCATCCTCATCAGGCTCTCTGTGCCTCCTGCTACTGCTCCTCCTCCTCCACCACAACTCCACATCTTAAATACTTTTATCACCTCCTCCTTGATAATTGTCTACAATGTCTTCTACGTCTACCTCTGCCTTGTCCGACTCTCGGTTGTGGAAAGGAACATTTACTCAAGTACGTGAGGTACCTGTACTTTACATGAGTACATTTTATGCTACTTTATACTAGCCTAGAAATCTAGACGCACCCTAGCGCCAGGGTCAGTCAAGCAACTGTCCGTTGGCTTGCGAGCTGGAAAAACTAAACTCTGGTCAGGCCAATCACATCGTGTATAGAGTCGGTGGGCGGGCTTAACATAAGGATGTCAGAGTTGCGACGGTTCCGTGTGAATTGATTGAGCCCTGCCAATGGCAAGCCAGACCAACTTTATACTTCTACTCCACTACATTTCAGAAGGAAAGTATT